>OZ024906.1:37611685-37649185 GCA_964017125.1 Flabesymbios commensalis | reverse complement strand
TCGTTCTTGCAATCATTCAATCATTCATTCAATCATACACTCATAATTCATTTGTTCATTCGTTCGTTCGTTCGGTTCACTCGCCCGCTCGTTCATTCATTCATTCATTCATTCATTCATTCATTCATTCATTCATTCATTCATTCATTCATTCATTCATTCATTCATTCATTCATTTATTCATTCATTCATTCATTCATTCATTCATTCATTCATTCATTCATTCATTTATTCATTCATTCATTCATTCATTCATTCATGCATTCATTCATTCATTCATTCATTCATTCGCCAATTCATTTATTATTTAATTTAGGCACTCATTGAGATCTTATTTTACAATTAAGTTACACCATGCACATTGTCCAATAATTTACCATCTGTTCAAAGTATAGCCTACACTCGTGTTTCGAAATATGTCACTGAGTGAAAAAGAAAACTGGAAAACAAAATACTTGTATTAATAAACGTTTATTATTGTATCTCTGAGTAGGAAATAACAAACACACATGTTCTTATACAGAAGCGTCAATACAACAGCCAAGAAACGCTGACCAAATGCTGGATTTAGGCTGGACCAGCATCGTAAACGGTGACCAAGCTTTAAATCGGCCTTTGCTCAACGTCTCTTGCTATATAGTAGCGTGGTGAATGATTTTCGCAATTTTCAACCATTTAACTTTTGCCATTTTTTTATACTTTTTGCCAGTATTTTAGAATCTAGACAATGTAATGTCATCTAGCATGAAATCTAATGGGTTTATAGAGGGGCGTCATGCAAAATAGACTTTTTAAACTTTTAAACTATACTATATATTTTTTTAACTTCAAGGGTAGTCATCGTAAAATTGGTTGAGAATTGACTGCGTAATCAGCGAAAATCATTCCCCACGGTGAATGTAGATCTAACTACAGAGGTGCAAAGTATTAAATGTGGTCTGTGAAGCTTTGACAAGTGATTTGGCTAATGCCCCTCGCGAGAATGATACCACCAGAGTAGCTGTCAGCGCCGGTGACAGGGATGAGCTCAAGTAACAACCGGAGCAGAAAAATCCCCCAAAACACGGGATTCACATATTGAGACCCACAGCGTGCCATTAAATACGAAATATCCCAAACAACCGGCTCGTGATGATGTATGATCCCCTTAAATTTAAGTCATTAAATTTATCGTACATTGACCTGATTTTTTTAGATACTTGAGTACAATAATGCAATCTGAATTATAATTCAACTGTATGTGTGCAGGAATACAAAGAGGACACGTTTGCCAAACACGGCACAAAGACATGGAGCCGAGCAAACACAAGACATATGTCTAACATTTGTACAATGTTGGACCAACGTCGTAGACGTTGGGCCGACGTTGTACAAATGTTAGACAAATATTTTGTGTTGGTCGGGTATGGGATTAAGTATTTAGTACTATTTAGCTGTATAAACTGGGAGGGTATTAGATGTCCCGCTGGTGTGTCATCTATATTAGTTATGTATACTGGCCTGTCAAATCATATGAATACATGGATATCACAACAAATTCCAGTATTTAGACACTCCCCCTTTGAAGTCGTATTAACCCTCTCAGCCCCATTCAGCTTCTCGCATTTATGTACCGTATGATATATTATGGTGAATACAATTATTAAATTATTAAAAAAATACAATTCACCACAAAAAGGTTTGGGTTTTCGATTAATATTGATATATTAAACTTGAGTTTATGCCACTATTTTATATTCATTGATGAGAGATTTACATCTTACACATGTAGACATAATAGCCTAATGCTAGCATGGTTAAAAAGCTTAACCCTTTGACCGCCAAATTATTCAATTTGAATTTTCACCCACTTAAAGTTGTGTCTTGCTGACGCGATCAACAACTTCAAGTGAGTGAAAATTATTCAGATTTGACAAAATGGAGGTCAACTCTTTTCAAAACTTGCTGGTTGATGTCACATTAATTTTTATCTTTAACCTATTTAAAATGTGGTACTTAATGTGCCAATAAAAAATGAAAACCCGAATATATGCGGCACCGGCGGTTAAAGGGTTAATCGGTTCTCATTAACCCTTACAACGCTGAAATATTTGTGCATAAATCAGGGAGAACAAAGGGTTTTTTTCAATTTAAAATGATCACAAATATCTTAGTTATGTCCCTTTCCGCTGCATTTGAATACATATGTTGTGGTACTACGGCAATTGCTAATATTTTACTCTTTCAGTGCGGTGACCGACTTTATACCGTCAGAATCTGACGTCTAAAGTCGGTGCCCGCACTGAAAGAGTTAACATATCAATTCACATATTTGGACACCGGTGACTTGATGATAGTAATATCGTTGCCCTAATATAGTTGACAATAATGCGTACAAATTCTAAACGATGTCTATGATATTTTATATTTAGAAAAAATATTTAAATAATTATTTTCATTATGAAATCATGTGGCAACATTTAAACGTTATCATGTCCATTATGTGAAACAGCTAGCCCGTTAGCATGATTAATATGTTCAGATCAATTCACAGTGTACGAGGTGTTAGACTCAATGCTAATTGAATGTTGGGCCAACGTTACAGACGGTAGCCCAGCATTGCAGCAGCTTAAAATCAACGTCTGACGTGTTGTGATTCGTGATACTTCACAATATCAGATTACTGAGCTGCTGCTTCCATAAGGGGAGACCTATTAAAATTGGGATCCAATTTCAGCATTTTCATTATGGAAATATCACTGACTTTATTCGGTAATACACGGATGGCTTTAGGCTCCCAGAGTAAATTCATTGCAAACAACACACATATCAGCGAACAATGTCAAATAAAATTATAATTTCCAGCTCCAGCAAAGCCAGGCTGAATCCTGGCTGTAGCCTGGATTAGGCCTATTACTGATTGTGTGTTTCTTCACAAATTCCACACGGGTGAAGAATCTCTGATAGAAAGGGCTTCCTAATCCGCTATTATGGACGTCCATCAACTACTCGGGTCATTTCGGTCGACACGTCAGTTCCAGTGGATCCCCTGTCACACAGCGCGGTGTTGCGTTACAAAACTTTAATTTTGTTGAATAGGATTATCCTTGTGAATTATCCAATGTACTCGGGTCGAATCCTGTGACCTGAATATCCGACCGACACTCGATACCACCGGACTACAAAACTGGGGAAATCACTGTACTTGGTTGAATGTGAGCCAACTGACTCAACATTCAACCGAAAAAGTGTCGATGTTTATTGTTTGCTGCAAGGAAAAGAAGCTGGCCCATCATTCAAACAAAATAGGGTCAATTCCCAGTGCTCACGGCTTGGAAAATCAGATCACTGGGCTACTCTGTGTAATGGCGGCTGCGTGGTGGTTTAGACGCACTTCGGATCCGGTGATTACAGCACAGTCATGCGATACGGACAGACAATCATCTTATTAACTGGACAGGTTGAGCGATTGTCTGAAAACTCGACACACTTTGCCGCCCGAAACAGTCGGAATTAATGTCCGGCCATGAAGAGGATATCCGATTGGGCAGGTCGTCGGGACGGGTTTGAAACTGCGACCCCAAACGAAATGCATTTCTTTCCAAAATAAAAAGTAGGACTGTTCATTTTGTGGTTTTCCAAAGTTTAGGCTGTAATGAATCCAAGATAAAAGATTATATCCTCTGTAAGCGCAATGCATCGATCACATCTCATCAGTAAAGGCACATTGAATGTAATTTGACAAGCTAATTTACTCTGACTTATGATTTCAGATATTACAGACAATTTTGGATCGTGTCAAGCCAAAGGGCAGCAGTAGCTTATTTTTCAGATATAATCAGCTGGTGGCGTTTGGCTTTGTAGAACATAATTTTAGGCCACACATAGATTGGCCATATCTAGTGATATACTCAAACAGACTCACGCGATGATGTGCACCGTTCATTTAATTTTTTAATAGGGTAGTTATATATCCGAATGGAGGGTCATTATAGCTAGATTGAATGTACTGCTCTTATTTCAGTTCAAGTCAGTATGCGTCAGATATTTAAGACATTGCCGTACCTAAAGCTAAATACTGGCGAAATCAAAGTAGATCTCCCGATAAACTAGTTTTCAAGGCAAGCAAAGCGGAAAAAAATGGCAAAACAGGCTTAAAAACTGGGTCACTTACGTGAAGCAAACTTTAAGTACATGTGGTATTAACCAAACATAGAATGAACAATTAGCTTCATTAAATGAAAACAATGTTTACAAAATAGTAAAAAATAAAGAAAACTTTACGACAACTCTTTTTTCTTAGTCATCATCAACGCTATAAGTAGAGCAGGTAGAGGGGGATACACACTAAGGATCATATGCTAAAATGTTTTGAATAAAAAAAAGCGTTTTTTGCACACTAAATGTATGATGTTTCCTTTGCAGGCTCCAAGAAGAAGGAGGGCGTGAAAAAGCGTAAGCTCGGACGTAACCCCCGCGTACCTTTCACCCAACACCAGGTGAGCGTGTTGGAGAGGAAGTTTAGACACACCCACTATCTGAGCAGTGTGGACGTGGCAGAGCTGAGCGCCGCTCTCAACCTAACAGAGACCAGAGTGAGTAAAATTAGAGTAGAATAACCCTTTAAACTCCGTCGTCGCACTCGGCAGCGCATGGCATATTTGGAAAAAACGCATTGAGCAAAAAATGACATAATCCATCACAAGGAAGAAGTTCTTAGATTTGATTAAAGGTATTATATTTGAGTATATATTAAAATAGCAGAACATTCTCCGTCCCCTTAGATATGAAAGGGTGTATCTGCCACTTTGCAAAGTGGCAGATACACCCTTTTATATCTAAGGGAACGGAACAAATTAGGTGGGTGCTAGGAGGGTTAACCTTTACAGCGCGGGGACCGTCTTTATACGTCAGAATCTGACGTCTGTGGACGAAAGATTCTGACGTATAAAGACGGTCCCCGCCCTGAAAGGATTTATAATGGCCGTGGACCCATAACATATATGTATTCAAATAAAGCGGAATTAGATGATTTCGAATTAAAAAAAAACTTTTGACCTCCGTGGTTCATACAAAAAATATTTCAGCGTTGGAAGGGTTAAAAATCTGATTTAACGTTTTGTTTTAAATTGGGGTATCCACTAAATCTCTCAAAATTTGCAAATATGTATAGGGCTTATATATAATTGTCTGTTGGTGTATTGTTTGAAATTCTCCCATTTTTATCATTTTGAAAAAAGAATGAGAAAAAAAGAAAAAATAAAATGCTAATGAATGCAAAAAATAACATATTCCTGCTTAATTCAAACTTAAATATTTCAGATTTAATATTAAAATATAAAAATTATATATAGAAAAATAATTATAAATTGAAAATAACAAGCAATTCAAAAACAGTGAAAAACACTAATATTAGAACAACTAAAAATAAACTTGCAATTTTATTGCCATTATCTTTCGGCTGTTTATTGCTATACCACAAACAATTACACAATGTTTTAATTGTTTGTGTCCGGATTTAAAATAATTCAACGTTTTTGATTTCTCAAAGACATATTTTTTTAATGGAAAATAGTTTTTTAGTTCTCAATGCCATATTTTTTAAATGTCAACTAATAATTTTTATAGTATAGTGCTGTGAAAAGCCAATAGTTACCTGGGCCCGTATTGTCGTACAGGTTACGATATGTCGTAATATCGTAACCTGTAGAGCAGTAAAGCAGATGCAATAACTGTTTACTTTTTAAGTATAACCCAGCAGACACAAGACGTTGAATCAATGTTGGTTTAACGTTGGTCCAGCATCGTAGACGGTGGACAAACGTTAAACCAACATTGATTCAACGTCTTGTGTCTACTGGGAAGCAGTTATTGTCATGTATGTCTTTTCATGCACAGCAGAGTGGTATGCCCAACAATTCAAACACGAGACATTGATACAATGTTTGCTTTAATGCTGGCATACGTCAACGACGTCGGCGCAGCATTAATCCAACATTGGGTCAACGTACACATATCGTGTCTGCTGAATGACAACAAGGCACGTATATTCTGAAATGCATAAATAATAATCTTCTCTTGTTTATAAATGAATCATTGTCCTCCAAGAAGGTCACTGGACCATTCATTGAATTCATCACCTGCAAATCCTCATATTCTAATAAAAACTCAATTAAATGGAAAAAAAAATGGCCGACATTAATTAGCGGAATATTGTCATCCTGAGAAAATTATAACAATGACAGAGTATTTTATAAATTGAAAATAAAAATAAAATTAATCAGCTATTGAGCTCACACATCGTTGCGGCAGGCCATTATTTTAATTGTCAATTATTTTAAAGTGAGACATACTTGCTTGACATTTCTAAACAAAAGTCCAGGCGTGGCAAATGGAACATTATTTGACCATATGTAAAAGAGACAATTAATTGTTAGCTTTTTTATATTAAGAGAAATGAATGATTGAAAAAATGAACGTAACATTTACAATAATGCTACTAAATATTCAGCTTAAAATTTGAAGCAGAAAAAATAAATTATTATCCACTAAGAAAACAAAATATATCGACGACGTAATGTTGATTCAATGTTTATCTGGCTTCGTGACCGGTGGACCAATCTTAAATCATAATTGTGTCAATTTGTCCTAATTAGCAGCTGTATACCTCCCACCATTATTATAATTATTACCATCCTTTATTTGAGTCATGCAAACTTGAATCACAAAAATAATTTTCATATTTTCTAGTCCGTTTATATACTATTACTGAAGCGTTACAATTACTAATGGTTCTTCTGAATTTGTAAAAAAAAGACAAATTAGGAAAATAACCAATATAAAAGCCAGTTTTATCATGATATTACAGTAAATTAGCGATAATCAGCTTTGACTTGAATAATCTTTGAATGCCCTGCATGGAAATCAAGCGTTAAACGGCGCAGCTGTGGAGAGGGAACGCAATCTTCCAATATAGGAGGAGGGCTTGTCAACCATTTGTCATCCCGTGCCAGAGTCCCTCTATAATACACGGACACCGCCGGGGCGGGGGGGGGGGGGGCGCCGAGGGGCATCTTCAGAAAAACACAGACAACCAGGCCTCGTGCAACCCTTTCAGCGCGAGGATCGACTTTTGACCAAGCTGAAAAGTTTAAATGTATAACATTTTACTGGCTGTATACCCATACAAATTAGCATTCAAATGAAGCGGAAAGAGGTAACTAACATATTTATGACGTGTTTAACCCTTGCGACGCTGAAATATTTTGTATAAACCATGGGAACCGATGGGTTTTTTTCAATTAAATAAGCATAAACGTCTTAGTTATAGCTCTTTCTGCTTCATTTGAATACCTATTTTCTGTATCTCTATACGGCCATTATAATTATTGTAATTCTTTCAGGGCGTAGGTCGTCTTTATGCGTCAGAATCTGACGTCCGTGGACGTCGGATTCTGACGTATAAGACGGACCTCGCACTGAAAGGGTTAAAGTGAATAACCCCTTGGTGTCCATAGTTCTAATCAAAGTTTTTCAGCACCGTAAGGGTTAATCTGTGTCAGCTCTCAGTGTGTAAAGAACAGCTAATTATCATGTACGCCGCGTAATTAGAGCAGCGAGCGCGCGTGCCTCTAAATTAACCCTCTGTCTGCGGAGGGGGAGGGTCCTCATTATTTTAATTTACTGTGCGTGAATTAAAATAGTTCAGTTTAAAAAAATACGTAAATGCCATATTATATTAAATGACAGCCTAGAGCAGACCTCAGTTGTCCCATTGTTATAAAATAACTTTTATTGGTATATTTTCCCTGATGACGCATTATATGCGCCATCAACAGGAAAATAGGTCAACGCTTTGAATGCGTAGGAATTGTGATCAAACTCTGCATTTATTCTTGTGACACGATCCAGAAAATCGCAACTATAGTTAAATGTTGTCTTTTCAATGATGCAAAAAACGATGAAAGTGGTGTATCTCTAAATTATTCACACTAAAGAATTAAAGTCGTGAGCTATTATAAAGTACGTTAAAAACAGTTTCATTTTCTTATCTATCAGCTGTATGTAGACTTATAACTAATTCAATATGCTTAACACGTTTCGTATTTATTTTGATAAATCAATTTAGTCCAATAGTCCAAAGGAAAGAGGCGCAGGTGGCATAGACCCTGGGCTGGCAAGGGTTAATTGGTTGTGGGGTCGCTTCCTAGATTATCCCACTTCCCTGTTTTCCACAAAAGGGATGATTGGTCAATTACCATGATTACGGTCCTGTGTAATAATACAAATCATGGCATGTTGATATATCCATTATTATAAATCATATTTAGAAAAAATTGTCTAAAACACTATCAAATTCTTTACTCAATACTTTTATTTTGAAGCCAACAAACATGATGAACTTGCTATTGCGTCGCAGCAAGGGATCGCTTTCTAAAGGCTTATATTATTTCATAATGGCTCACCAGAGACAAAAATGGTTTTAATTGACCTGGTAATATTCATATAAATTAACCTTATAAACCAATCTGATAGAATCAACCAAGGGTGTTATAACTTTAAGTAGAGCTGCGCTGGATCGACTTTAGACGTCAGAATCTGACGTCTGCAGACGTCAGATTCTGACGTCTAAGGTCAATCCCCACACCGAAAGAAGTTAAATCGTTATAGACTCATAACATAGGGCATCAAATGTTGAGGACATTGCTACATTTAACTAGGACATTTATGATGATTTCAAATTTTAAAAAACAGTTTGGTCTCCATGGTTTATATAAATATATTTCAGCGCCTCGAAGGTTAAAATGAAACTGTTGCATGTAGGTTAGTTCCTACCTGGCGCATTAGACTGGATAATTTCCTGTTTCGCCCGGAAGCGCAGATGTGTCGCTATTATGCGATGTCCACCGCGGGAGCCTGTTATTGGCTGGCTGCATGCAGGGATGCGCGCGCAGGTGGACGAAATGACGTCACTATGACGTCATTATTATAGATTACGGGCACCACACATGTGACTTTTATTGAAACCGGCGCGACGGATTTTCCGACAGTTATTGACCAGCTAAAGATGTTGTCCTATTGTTAAATTCATAATTTGGAGCAGTCACAGTGTGTGTTAAACCGACATGCTTCTGCATTTATAATCATGATAATATGTTTTCGTCTTTCTAAAGACAGATATTTCCAGCAAACACAAACACAAATCCACATTTATTTAAATGTTAGGCCAGCGTCGAGGACGGTGGATAACATTAAAACAACAACATGGCAGCTGTGTTGAGTATCCCGCGGAATCACGCATTTCCAGATCCTGATTAACCCTTTAAGCCCTCACGATGCATTCAAGCATCATTTTACATCCTTGAAAATAGACTTAATTTTCCGACGACCAAAGGTTTTAGCATGAAAATTTCCATGAAACTGGTTTACCAATACGTGGCAATTTTCTTCAATTTTTCACTCACATCAAATCATTTTCATCCACTACAAGTCGAGAATTGCGACAGCAATTCGCGGCTTTTAGTGGATGAAGATGACTATGGTAAACTCAGGCTTGAAAGGGTTAATTCGCCACTGTCAGCGTGTAAATTAGATGATTTAATCAGTGATGTCCATTCGATGTCATATGTTTTTAGTTATTTAGAATAGAGTAAGCAGATTTATTTCCATTTTAAGCTTATGGAACACACCTATGTACAATTAGATGTGCTATAAAACAAATGATTCTGCGATACTATAGATGTTGCTCCTTCAATACAATGCATGGGTAGTGTCATTTCAATTTCGTTTTGAATAATTTGTAAAAAAAAAACGATTGCGCTGATTAGTTTGTATTTCAACAGACAATAATTGGAAAGTGGGTAAATTGATTGATTGGCTGATCTGTTTTGTAACTCATAAATGGGCCACCTTGAAAAGAAACATTTCAATGTGAGTTTGAAAGAAAAACAGAATAAAACATTTATTAAAATGATAAATTTGAATCTTAGTTGAACATTTAAAAAATAAAAATTAAAGTAATAACATAAAAAAAAACGAAATAAACCGTTGAAAATCAGGCCCCGTCCTAAATATAATTTTTCCGGCAATATAGTACAATAGCGGCTAAGCCAATGGTGAAAGCACTTTTTTCATTTAACCATTTAACCGCCAAATTATTCAATTTGAATTTTCACCCACTTGAAGTTGTGTCTCGCTGACGCGATCCACAACTTCAAGTGAGTGAAAATTATTCAGATTTGACAAAATAGAGGTCAACTGTTTTCAAATATTGCTGATTGATGTCATATTATATCTTTAACACGTGTAAAAGGTGGTACTTAATGTGCTAATAAAAAATTAAAACCCGAATATATGCGGCACCGGCGGTTGAGGGGTTAACGAAATTGTATTCTGAATGGATCTGGTGTAGAGGTGCATATATAAAAGAATTACCACTTGTAAAATATAAAATGTCAACTTCTACACATAGGGGTATTTTTCATTCAATTGAAGCAATTGCCAGTTTCAAATAGACAAAAAGAGTTAAGGGACGCTACATTACGAGTAAGAACAAATAGAACATGAATAGGCTTACGCATGTATAGTTCAAACCGCTAATTTTGCATTTCCATCCATCTAATATTGTTAGAAATTAAAAAATAAATTAATGGTTTTAACAATCAAAGGGTCAGATTAATTCGAGACAATTGTTCCACAATGACAAGCGATTTGTCACCGCTGTGCGTGTAACTGCGAGAAACGGAACCCCCTACTGCCAGTCCACACGCCCAAGAGACACCTGGTGGCTGCCGTGCACATTATAGCGGGGTAACGTGTTAATCTATGACGTCATAATCACCAGGTAAAACAAGTGTCCCGCGGCCATTGAAGACTAATTACCAGTGACTGTGATAATTGTTCTCAAGCGTAGGTGAGAAAAAATCACTTTACTAAATCCTGCTTTGTTGTAGCAAAAAATCCAGAGATTCACATACGAGATTTCTATTATATCATTTGTACAATGCGGGACCAACGGCAAAGAGACCAACGTCGAAGACGTTGTGCCAACGTTGTTTTAATGTTTTCCAGATGTCTTGTGTTTACTGGGCGGTTCCCACCGTTCTCTCATACTCCAGAACTCCGGCGCAAAATCAGCTATTTTTTTATCGCATGGAAGTGGTAAATTAATTGCGACAGTAAACCAGCCTTGATTTCTATTTTATTTTACAATGACATAAATTACGACATTTAATTGCGTTTTTAATATAATTTATTGCATAATGGGTGAAAGTAAAAGTAGATCGTATACTGTATAACGTCACGTAGGCCTATACTATTATTATGTTTTTCATTATTACCATTGTGTTAACACATATGTGTATATCGATGCCCTATTTATTTCACTGACTGCATTTATTGTTCAGTTATGGATTGATCACTAGAATTTTTATTTGGCTGTATTTTTCCCTGTCCTCTCAGCGTGCAAGGGGTGGTGATCATCCTGCACATGGCAGGCGGACATTGTGGTCAACAATTAGGTCAGTTGATGACCGGCAGGTGTCAGACATGCATCGTGACTGAGTGTGATCAAGTCTTTATGGACTGCGGGCCGCAAGCCTTACCTAATGATGGGCCAACGTCATAGGCGCTGTGCCAGCATTAGCCCAGTTTTGGTTAATGGCTCGATCAAGCGCTCAATAATTTCACCAGCGACGTACAAACACCAAACGTTGACATAGCACTGGTTCATAACCGCAGACGGTTGCCCAGCCTCGGCCCAAATTTGTGACAATGTCTGTCTGGGTTATTGTCACGGGCGGCTTGTGACTGCCACGAGCTCAGGTGACCGTGGTCACAATGTCACAGTCAGTGTCACAGTCAGTGTCACAGGCAGTGTCACAGTCAGTGTCATCGTGCAGGCCCTCATACTGGCAGTGTCACCATGCAGACGAAGTCACATCCCATGCGTCTCCTTAAAAGTCAAATAACATGAGAGAGATATTGAGTGACTTCGGTTTTTCGGATGAAATTGAAAGATTAGAAAGCTGTCATAGCATAAAATAATCTTGCACGATGTTCTCTACATCACGAAATTCCGTGAGTTTAAGATTTTTTAAAATAACATCACGCCATTTTTTTGGAAAGGTGAAGTCGATTAATGCAGGTTGGGTAGGATTAGTTAGGCTTATATATAATTATGTTACACAAAGGCATTTATATGTAAAAATATATTCCCTGATCACACCATAGATAAATTAGTAGTTTAATAAATAGAAGCACTGGACCTAAGTATATCCCCCCCCCCTCCCTATTTAAATAAGAATTGTATGATGGGTGACAAACAATTCACTGATTCCGCCATGTGATACGATTTTACACTGAAATTTGTCCAAGCGTGGATTATTATACTTGTTCAGATAATTCGACGTAACTTGTTTCTACTTTATAAAAAAGCTTCAGGGGGTGTCCAAAAATAGAAGGTCATGGGAAAGTGTTTACCGTCAAGTGTATGGTCGCGATAATGTCCGGGTAAATGCTGGGCCAGCGTTGATGACGCTGGTCCAGCTGTCAACCAACGTTCGGACGCTCTTGACTCTGAGCAGTGTTCTCCCAGCACATTGATTTAATGTTAGCCCATCGTCTGCGACGCTAGGCCAACATTCAACCAATGTTGTTCAATGTCTCGTGTCTGCTGGGGTAAATTCACTGTTTATTACGTTTGTATTCTTCAATTAGACACCCCTTCCTCTGTATAAGAGCCCCGGCCACTACGCTCGGGTGCCGCTGGACGGCGGCGTCTTTGATGTGCCGCCGGATGGGCGTGTCACAGCGCCCGCTAAATCAACTGGATATTAATATAAAAACTCTACCATTTTCACGTTGACTGCTGTATCAACAAGCCAGACAGTAGAGCGGCTTCTTTAAAAACGCCGATATGTCTTTATTTAAATGTCACGCTAAATCGGCCATTATAGCAGAGTAAAATATATTTACATTATTTAGTAATTTTAGTTATTTAGTATTTTTAGTTATAATTTTCAACTAAAGTAGATTATATATTTAATACAAAGAAATTATTCACGTCAATTCACATTTATTCGTACTTTTTTATTTTGCATGGAGTAAATTGTAATTTTCAAGCAAAGTAAATAAAATAAAATAAAATATGAAATAGTAAAAGGAAGCTGTATAGTCCAACCGAATTGTTCAAAGTAGATAATAAAAAACACGTAAAATCATATAAAAATCTCCCCATTAAAAAATCACCCCCAAATTTGCTAATATCGCTCGGCGCCATGCAGATGAATTCTGTTCTACAAAAAACAAATGACAGTAACTGCTTATTTCAAAGGTCATCAGTTACTGCTGTTTGTTTTGCACGGCAGAACAGGTGTGTTGTTGAGGGCCCTGTGACTGGTTCACTGATATGACCGTCACAAACAAGTAGGCCCTATGCTAGAGAATAAACCGGCCGCAACATAGATAAAATAGGTTTTCGCCGACATGTTTTAGAATAAACAAATTGTGAAAATTGTTATTTCTTCACTCATTTTGAACTGAGAATTGCGTTCGCAATTCTCAGTTCAAAATGAGTGTATAAATTATACATTTTACAGTCTGAAGAAATACTGAGTGAGCGCAACACACAAAGGGTCAAGTACAAAGTACTTTTCAATTAGCGTTTATGTGCGCCTCGTGAGGTTTATTGTGATATGTGTCTAAACGAACATAACCGGGACGGGGGGGGGGGGGGGCGAGAACATAGAACCGTGGAGCTGCAGACTAACCATGTGTGTTGTTTTCAGAAGACTGTCATTGTTTAAGAATTTTTTACTGTCATATTTTAATGACTGTTATTGACTGACTGCTATGTAGCTCAGTGGAATCACAATCACGTTTGATGGTGGGGTGGGGGACCTGGGGCAATGGTGGTTAACACTGCCGCCTGTCGTGCCAGAACTCGCGGATTTGTCCCGCTCTTAGTATGTCCAGGTTTTAAAGAAACACATCGGTTCTTCCCGCTCGCCCCTTAAGATTCAGTATATTGGGAAGCCTCCGTGACCGAGAGGTAATGTAGGGTGCTCGGCCTCACACTGCCCGAGCTTGAATTTCGGATGTCTGTGTCTGCATGGTAGGCAGTGTCATCAGATTCATCCCAGCATTATCAGGTTGTTCTCATATCTCAGTTTAGCCTGTATGTGCACAAAGGTGGCATGCAATACTATTCATTCACTCATTCAATCACACCTGATGACATATACGATAATTTTGCCTTGAAAATGCAAATACCGACATAGAGAAGCAAGATTGTGCTAGAATTAAACCTGAATGTCAACACACTTGTCTCCGCATATAGGTATTAGGCAGCACATTATGTCATTAAGCTTAGCGTACCAGTTCAATCTTATTATATTTTTTATGAAAAACGCGTTAAGACTAGTATAATGAAATTGATCATGACATTCACCAGAAAAAGATAAAGTAGGCCTATATAGTCACAGTTTAACGCACTTGCAACACACGGAAATCATTCTGCTGAGACACACTCTGGATTTCACAATCATGATAACCATCAACAAAATCGGATACCTTCAATTTGAGAAGATGTTCGATCTAATGATATGATGAAGTAATATCCCAACAAACACAAGATATTGATTCAATATTTGTATACTGCTGGTTGATCCACTGTCTATAACGCCGGTCCAACATTAACACTTACATGTACAGCGCTGAATTTTTAAATAAAAACCTTGGTGACCAAAGGGATTTTTTCAATTTGAAATCATCATAACTGTCTTTTCGATTCATTTGAATACCTATGTTATGGGTCTACGACCGTTAGAAATATTTTTAATCTCACAGTGCGTGGATCGACTTTAGACGTCAGAATCTGACGTCTACAGACGTCAGATTCTGACGATCAAAGTCGATCCCCGCACTGTAAGGGTTAAATAAAGACTTGGCCATTGTCTCGCCTTTTCTTGGACACACCTTCATTAGTCATTGTGACGGACCTAAAATGAGAAACGTTTGAATAAACCAATACGTCAAGTTAGTGTGAAATAACAGTCAATGTATCTCAATGAACAATAAATGACATTTCTGGCTGGGATTAAACAACAATAGGCCGGGGACACTGTACTAATTGCTACTTATTTCCAAAGGACACCCTCTGTACTGTCTTTTTTAACAAATTAAAATCTGAACAAAACATATATATACAAAATTAACACTCGAAGACAACATATTTATTGCGAATAAAATAAACTACCCTAAACATTAATGATCTTTAAATCAAATGCATTAAAAATAGTAGAAAACATACATTTACTTCATCTATACTCAATACATGATTAATAAATCTGGGCCTGCAAATCTCATACTAGATCTAAAATAACCATTAGTGACACAAAAACACATTTATGAGACTATAAGTGACAATGGCACAGACAACAATGTTAGACAGATGATTAATTAGCCTATTCAAATTCTAATGAATCAAATCAATTCCCCCCTCGTCCTGTGAAATAGAGCAAAATAAGGAGTATATTGTTAACAAAGCAGTTTAATCTATACTAACAATTGCAGGAGGATAATTGACAAATCTATGCTGTAGATGTACAGTTGGATCCACAATATTATACACACAAAGGGTCATATCTTCCCTTCGAGCAATTGAACACTGCAGATTTTGAGAATTAAAAAATAGCTCAAGTCAACCATCAATGCATAGTCATAGAGTTATGCATAATTCGCGCACGTAAAATGAAATATTATTCAGATCACATTAATACCAAACAAATGATGTCTTTGCCTAAAAAATATCATTTGCTACGAATGTACTTTCAAATGTATGTTTCAATAAAATATGTTATTGGTGCCTTGAATCAGAAATGCATGATAAATTATTCACTTCAGCTTGAATGCATAATGTTTTTAAATGTTATTCGCAAATTTATTATAAACATGATTTAATAATGTGAATGTACCAGATCGTTTTAATAACCATAACTAAATATAATTTTATGTAGTGGGCTTTTACCTTTAATTACTTTAATTACCTATCAGTTATATAAAAGTTGTATTTTTGTGTGTTTATAGCTTACATTTGGGTTTTTCTGTGTGTTTCAGGTGAAAATCTGGTTCCAGAATCGCCGGGCGCGAGAAAGGCGTGACAGGGACAGCGGTGTGCAACCCCATACGCCGTCATCCTCGCTAGGCGGAGCCCTCTACTCTCCTACCCACCCCCTGGCGAGTAGCGCGGTACCAGGACTGCACCCTTTGCCCTGGCCGGCGCCATGCCCTCCAAAACCCAGCGTGATGGCGCACTTTAACCACGTTAGCGGCGCCGCGGGCAAAGGGTCCTCGGCTTTCAGCCCTGTGTCTCTGTGTACGTACTGCTGATGTCATGAATATAGATAAATATACCCCCTCGGAGCTAAAGTGTCATATCTGCCACTCACTTGAGTGGCAGATATGACACTTTAGCTCCGAAGGAAGGACTTATTCTCAGCCTTCAGCAATGTGTTCCTGTGTATGTACTGCTGAGGTTGTGGAGACATAAAACTCTACCTCTCTGACCACATAAAAAGTGTCGATGCGGAAATTAGAAAACGTGGTGGGTTGGCTTCAAAAAGACTGGCGAATAATATGGTGGTATTACCATAGAGAAAAGACATATTAAATTGCTGTTGTCACGAGATCTTTAGATACAGTTCGGAAGCGCATTATTCTTATTCATACTGTTTCCTCTTGTGATATTTGAGCACTATTTTATCGCATCAATGTTTGAACGAAGACGTTATACCTTGGACCGATGCTACTGAAAAGCCATTACACCATAAACTTTTAAAGTCACAGAGATATGCTGAAGAATATGACATGAACAGAAATTGGCACTGTACCCAGGATGAAGTGATTATACAATAAAGACACTAATGACATTACGTTAGATATATTATTGCATAATATCCGTTATCGATGTATTTCTACTTTCTCTAATCCATTCTAAAATGGATACACAGAGGGCCCTCATTCTCGTACAACTTACGATATATCGCAGCGCAGGTTTCGGATTGGTCGAGATTGCCTCCTCGACCAATCCGAAACCTAAGATATATGACAGTGATATACCACCATGTTTCCATTTTGATTAGATAACAACACAGACATCCCAACTTTATTTATATATACATGTATATATAATACGTGTCCATGCAGTTATTGGCCTGGCGCAGATCTTAGACGCGTGATTGGTCAAATGCGAATGTCAGCCAATCACATGCGTGCGATCTGGGTTGGCCACAGACTTTGAGAAGACCGGCCACGTTTTATCTTGCAAAGGTAGTGCTGGTCAATGTGTATATAAACCGTTATTATTGTCATTATTTATTACTAAAAGTGGACCATTTTTACTGAGCCAAAGACTCCTGTCTGTCACTGTGAGTAGCAGAGCGGACTCTTTAGTTCCAGGAAGACAAACTGATGATTATTGTTGGTATTTGACAGCCTGTCTGTGCATGTACGATGTTGAATAAAGCAATTGAATACGCCTAAAGTCTTTTTCATTTGTAATATTTCTAATGTATAACCCTTATGTACGTTGAAAAGAAATTATATATTATGACAGAAATATTTCGCATTAGCTATTGAATTATTCGTTTTCAAGGGATAGCTAGCCCCTCCTCAGATCTGCCATGAAAAATAAACATTTAATCCTTTCAGCGCGGGAACCGTCTTTTTACGTCAGAATCTGACGGTCCACGTACTAAAAGAAAAAAATATTTATAATGGTCGTGGACACATAACACATTTATTATGAATTCAAATGAATCGGGAAAAAGAAAACTACGTCCCCCTCAACATGCTCAATATTGTTTTTAGATGCGTCCCCAGATTGTCACATGAGACAGCGACTAATCACAATACTTCTTTAATGATAAATTATCTGCATTTCCTATGTTAATTAATAAAAACGTTTCGTCTGTTTTAATCTAATATTCCTTTTGCAAATGTTGTCTTGAGTTTACAGCAAATTTTTTGGCAGGACTGCCGTGTCAATTGGATTTATAATTTTATTATTGTGTCAATTGACTTCACAATATAATAATATATATAATATTATTGACAGAGCTCTCCGGTTAATACCTATATGGACGGGATGTTCCTGTTAATAACGTGTGGCGACATTGAAAATATGATCCTCAGAAAGTAGGCATAATTCAAATATTTAAATCTCAGTGCAATATCGGCATATAAAATATAAAACCGAATTTTCCAATTGATGAGGCGAGAAACAGTAGGTTACCCGACGGAGGCTACCGAGTGACCTTTGATTAGTGATGATGTCCTGTTATAAGACACCGAGAGCGGAGCAATTATTCGGCTTCTGATCCGGGTGATACGTGGTAACTAATTACTGCTTCGCCGTCAATTAGTAACACTACCACCAATTGGAGCTGTACATTAGCGACGCAAGCCTTGACATTACACTGCTTATTGTGTAATTATCCCAGTCAATAAGAAACATTTGTATACCATTTATACAATGTCGGCCCAACGTTGTTTTGTTTTGCTTCAACTCACACAACCCTCACGCAGAGAAACTCTTCGAGCGTTAGTCGCGACTATAAACGTCTAACGGTTTTTGGAGGTACAAGGCGGTGTTTAGTTTGGGAGAATGGCAAATTGTAAGATTTAAGTTAAAGCAATATGAGTATTTTTTACACACTTTAATTTGTAGGTCGCGACAGATGCGCCCGAGTTCACACGTTTTGCGGCCAGTATGGCGATGTCTTGCTGAAACCAATCAGGGATCGTGTTTGCCGACCACTTAATATTCAGATACAGTCGGATTCGTATTAACCCTTTAACCGCCGGTCACGATTAGCACATTAAATACCAGCATGATTTCAAAATTGGGATAAATCGCAATTTTTTTCCATTTAAGTTGTGGATCGGGTCAGCGAGACACAACTTAAAGTGATTGAAAATGCCAATTAAATAACTTGTTTAACCATGTTGAAAGATTTTTCAGTCAATACTCAACCAGTTTTCATGACAACTAGAAAAAAATTATTGTAAAACTTCACTACAATTGGTTTTGTGTGAATGCTAACTATCCCCACCCAGTTGATGTGAATATGACTTTCCCCACCCGGTTGATGTGGATCTGACTATCCCCGCCCGGTTCATGTGGATCTGACTATCCCCACCTGGTTGATGTGGATCTGACTATCCCCGCCCGGTTCATGTGGATCTGACTATCCCCACCTGGTTGATGTGAATCTAACTATCCCCACCCGGTTGATGTGAATCTGACTATCCCCACCCGTTTGATGTGAATCTGACTATCCCCACCTGGTTGATGTGAATCTGACTTTTCCCACCCGGTTGATGTGAATCTCACTATCCCCACCTGGTTGATGTGAATCTGACTTTTCCCACCCGGTTGATGTGAATCTCACTATCCCCACCCGGTTGATGTGGATCTGACTATCCCCACCCGGTTGATGTGAATCTTACTATCCCCATCCGGGTGATGTGAATCTCACTATCCCCACCCGGGTGATGTGAATCTGACTATCCCCACCTGGGTGATGTGAATTTGACTATCCCCACCCGGTTGGTGTGACTCCGAATATTCCTACCCATTTATTGTCACTTCGACTATCCCAACCTGGTTGGTGTGAATCTGATGTTCCCAACCCAGTTGATGAGAATGCTCCAAATGTTCCTACCCCCGCTTAATGTCACTTTGACTTTCCCCAGCCGGTTGATGTGAATCTAACTATCCCCACCCGGTTGATGTAAATCTGAATTTTCCCACCTGCTTAATGTCACTTCGATTATCCCCACCCGGTTAATGTGAATCTGACTTTCCCACCCAGTTGATGTGAATGTGACTTTTCCCACCCGGTTGATGTGAATCTGACTATCCCCACCCGGTTCATGTGTATCTGACTTTCCCCACCCGGTTGATGTGAAACTGACTATCTCCATCCGGTTGATGTGAATCTGACTATCCCCATCCGGTTGATGTGAATCTGACTTTCCCACCCGGTTGATGTGAATGTGACTTTTCCCACCCGGTTGATGTGAATCTGACTATCCCCACCCGGTTCATGTGTATCTGACTTTCCCCACCCGGTTGATGTTAATCTGACTTTCTCCACCAGGTTGATGTGAATCTGACTATCCCCATCCGGTTGATGTGAATCTGACTTTCTCCACCTGGTTGATGTGAATCTAACTTTTCCCACCCGGTTGATGTAAATCTAACCTTTCCCACCCGGTTGGTGTGAATCTGACTTTTCCTACCCGGTTGGTGTGAATCTGACTTTTCCCACCCGGCTGATGTAAATCTGACATTCCCCACCTGGTTGATGTAAATCTGACTATCCCCACCCGGTTGATGTAAATCTGACTATCCCCACCCAGTTGGTGTGAATCTCACTATCCCCACCCGGTTGATGTGAATCTGACTATCCCCACCTGGTTGATGTTAATCTGACTATCCCCACCCGGTTGATGTGAATCTGACTTTCCCCACCCGGTTGATGTAAATCTGACTATCCCCACCCAGTTGGTGTGAATCTCACCATCCCCACCCGGTTGATGTGAATCTGACTATCCCCACCCGGTTCATGTGTATCTGACTTTCCCCACCCGGTTGATGTTAATCTGACTTTCTCCACCAGGTTGATGTGAATCTGACTATCCCCATCCGGTTAATGTGAATCTGACTTTCTCCACCTGGTTGATGTGAATCTAACTTTTCCCACCCGGTTGATGTAAATCTAACCTTTCCCACCCGGTTGGTGTGAATCTGACTTTTCCTACCCGGTTGGTGTGAATCTGACTTTTCCCACCCGGCTGATGTAAATCTGACTTTCCCCACCTGGTTGATGTAAATCTGACTATCCCCACCCGGTTGATGTAAATCTGACTATCCCCACCCAGTTGGTGTGAATCTCACTATCCCCACCCGGTTGATGTGAATCTGACTATCCCCACCTGGTTGATGTTAATCTGACTATCCCCACCCGGTTGATGTGAATCTGACTTTCCCCACCCGGTTGATGTAAATCTGACTATCCCCACCCAGTTGGTGTGAATCTCACCATCCCCACCCGGTTAATGTGAATCTGACTATCCCCACCCGGTTGATGTTAATCTGACTATCCCCACCCGGTTGATGTTAATCTGACTATCCCCACCCGGTTGATGTGAATCTGACTTTCCCCACCCGGTTGATGTAAATCTGACTATCCCACCCAGTTGGTGTGAATCTCACTATCCCCATCCGGTTGATGTGAATCTGACTATCCCCACCCAGTTGATGTTAATCTGACTATCCCCACCCCGTTGATGTTAATCTGACTATCCCCACCTGGTTGAGTTCAATCTGACTTTCCCCACCCGGTTGATGTGAATCTGACTTTCCCCACCCGGTTGATGTGGATCTGACTATCCCCACCCGGTTCATGTGGATCTGACTATCCCCACCTGGTTGATGTGAATCTGACTATCCCCACACGGGTGATGTGAATCCGACTATCCCCACGCGGTTGATGTGGATCTGACTATCCCCACCTGGTTGATGTAAATCTCACTTTCCCCATCCGGTTGATGTGAATCTCACTATCCCCACCTGGGTGATGTGAATCTGACTATCCCCACCTGGTTGATGTGAATCTGACTATCCCCACCTGGTTGATGTGAATCTGACTTTTCCCACCCGGTTGATGTGAATCTCACTATCCCCACCCGGTTGATGTGAATCTGACTATCCCCACCTGGTTGATGTGAATCTCACTATCCCCATCCGGTTGATGTGAATCTGACTATCCCCACCCGGTTGATGTGAATCTGACTTTCCCCACCCACTTAATGTCATGTCGACTATCCCCACCCGGTTGATGTGGATCTGACTTTCCCCACCCGGTTGATATGAGTGTGACTATCTCCGCCCGGTTGATATGAGTGTGACTATCTCCATCCGGTTGATATGAGTGTGACTATCTCCACCCGGTTGATATGAGTGTGACTATCTCCACCCGGTTGATGTGACTATGACTATCTCCACCTGGTTGATGTGAATACGAATATCTCCACACGGTTAATGTGAATCCGAACATTCCTACCAGCTTACTGTTACTTCGACTATCCCCACCCGGTTGGTGTGAATCTGACGTTCCCCACCTGGTTGATGTGAAAGCTCCAAATATTCCTACCCCTGCTTAATGTCACTTTCACTATCCCCAGCCGGTGGATGTGAATCTAACTATCTCCACACGGTTGATGTGAATCTGACTATCCCCATCAGGTTGATGTGAATCTGACTATCCCCACCCGGTTGATGTAAATCTGAATTTTCCCACCCGCTTAATGTCACTTCGACTATCCCCACCCGGTTGATGTGAATCTGAATTTCTCCACCCGGTTGATGTGACTGCGACTATCCACACCCGGTCGATGTGACTCTGACTTTCCCCATGTGGTTGATGTGACTCTGACTCTCCCCACCTGGTTGATGTGAATCTCACTATCCCCACCCGGTTGATGTGAATCTGACTTTCCCCACCCGGTTGATGTGAATCTGACTATCCCCACCAGGTTGATGTGAATCTGACTATCCCCACGTGGTTGATGTGAATCTGACTTTCCCCACCCAGTTGATGTGAATCTGACTTTTCCCACCCGGTTGATGTGAATCTAACTATCCCCACCTGGTTCATGTGGATCTGACTTTCCCCACCCGGTTGATGTAAAACTGACTATCCCCATCCGGGTGATGTGGATCTGACTATCCCCACCCGGTTGATGTGAATCTGCCTTTCTCCACCTGGTTAGTGTGAATCTGACTTTTCCTACCCGGTTGATGTAAATCTGACTTTCCCCACCTGGTTGGTGTAAATCTGACTATCCCCACCTGGTTGATGTAAATCTGACTATCCCCACCCAGTTGGTGTGAATCTCACTATCCCCACCCGGTTGATGTGAATCTGACTATCCCCACCTGGTTGATGTTAATCTGACTTTCCCCACCCGGTTGATGTAAATCTGACTTTCCCCACCTGGTTGGTGTAAATCTGACTATCCCCACCTGGTTGATGTAAATCTGACTATCCCCACCCAGTTGGTGTGAATCTCACTATCCCCACCCGGTTGATGTGAATCTGACTATCCCCACCTGGTTGATGTTAATCTGACTTTCCCCACCCGGTTGATGTAAATCTGACTATCCCCACCCAGTTGGTGTGAATCTCACTATCCCCACCCGGTTGATGTGAATCTGACTATCCCCACCTGGTTGATGTTAATCT
The DNA here is from genome assembly GCA_964017125.1 of Flabesymbios commensalis. Taxonomy (NCBI): domain Eukaryota; kingdom Metazoa; phylum Annelida; class Polychaeta; order Terebellida; family Flabelligeridae; genus Flabesymbios; species Flabesymbios commensalis. The sequence goes on along the minus strand of OZ024906.1, from coordinate 37,625,894 downwards.
GACTTTTCCCACCCGGTTGATGTAAATCTGACTATCCCCACCTGGTTGATGTAAATCTGACTTTCCCCACCCAGTTGGTGTGAATCTCACTATCCCCACCCGATTGATGTGAATCTGACTATCCCCACCTGGTTGATGTTAATCTGACTATCCCCACCCGGTTGATGTGAATCTGACTTTCCCCACCCGGTTGATCTAAATCTGACTATCCCCACCCAGTTGGTGTGAATCTCACTATCCCCACCCGGTTGATGTGAATTTGATTATCCCCGCCTGGTTGATGTTAATCTGACTATCCCCATCCGGTTAATGTGAATCTGACTTTCTCCACCTGGTTGATGTGAATCTGACTTTTCCCACCCGGTTGGTGTGAATCTGACTTTTTTTACCCGGTTGGTGTGAATCTGACTTTCCCCACCCGTTTGATGTGAATCTGACTATCCCCACCCGGTTGATGTGAATCTGACTATCCCCGCCTTGTTGATGTAAATCTGACTATCCCCACCCGGTTGATGTAAATCTGACTATCCCCACCCAGTTGGTGTGAATGTCACTATTCCCACCTGGTTGATGTGAATCTGACTATCCCCACCTGGTTGATGTTAATCTGACTATCCCCACCCGGTTGATGTGAATCTGACTTCTCCACCCGGTTGATGTAAATCTGACTATCCCCACCCAGTTGGTGTGAATCTCACTATCCCCACCCGGTTGATGTGAATCTGACTATCCCCACCCGGTTGATGTTAATCTGACTATCCCCACCCGGTTGATGTTAATCTGACTATCCCCACTCGGTTGATGTGAATCTGACTTTCCCCACCCGGTTGATGTAAATCTGACTATCACCACCCAGTTGGTGTGAATCTCACTATCCCCACCCAGTTGGTGTGAATCTCACTATCCTCATCCGGTTGATGTTAATCTGACTATCCCCACTCGGTTGATGTTAATCTGACCATCCCCACCTGGTTGATGTTAATCTGACTTTCCCCACCCGGTTGATGTAAATCTGACTTTTCCCACCCGGTTGATGTGAATCTGACTTTCCCCACCCGGGTGATGTAAATCTGACTATCCTCACCCAGTTGGTGTGAATCTCACTATCCCCACCCTGTTGATGTGAATCGGACTATCCCCACCCGGTTGATGTGAATCTGACTATCCCCACCTGGTTGATGTTAATCTGACTATCCCCACCCGGTTGATGTAAATCTGACTTTCCCCACCCGGTTGATGTAAATCTGACTATCCCCACCCAGTTGGTGTGAATCTCACTATCCCCACCCGGTTGATGTGAATCTGATTATCCCCGCCCGGTTGATGTTAATCTGACTATCCCCACCCGGTTGATGTTAATCTGACTATCCCCACCCGGTTGATGTTAATCTGACTTTCTCCACCCGGTTGATGTGAATCTACCTTTTCCCACCCGGTTGATGTAAATCTAACCTTTCCCACCCAGTTGATGTAAATTTGACTTTTCCCACCCGGTTGATGTGAATCTGACTATCCCCACCCGGTTGATGTTAATCTGACTATCCCTACCCGGTTGATGTAAATCTGACTATCCCCACCCGGTTGATGTGAATGTGACTTTTCCCATCCAGTTGATGTGAATGCGACTATCCCCATTCTGTTGATGTGAATGCGACTATCCCCATTCTGTTGATGTGAATTCGACTATCCCCATTCTGTTGATGTGAATGCGACTATCCCCATTCTGTTGATGTGAATGCGACTATCCCCATTCTGTTGATGTGAATGCGACTATCCCCATTCTGTTGATGTGAATGCGACTATCCCCATTCTGTTGATGTGAATGCGACTATCCCCACCCGGTTGTTGTGACTCCGACTATCCCCACCCGGTTCCACAGGTCTTGCAATATTTTCCTTGACCATCTTAATGGGACCAAGTACAGTAGACTAATTTTAAAGGGACTAGCCCCCCACCTAGGTTTAATCATGGTAATTGTCACAAAATAATGTAAACCTTGTCATCTACATCACCATCCATTGATGCTTTAATTTAATAATAATTATTTTAACAACCGAATTTAAAATGAGCCAACTGTTATTGCCCCAGGTAATTTTAGAATTTTAGACAAGCAAGACTAAAAAAAACTTATCCAATTTAAATGTTCACTAACTTGCGGTCGTGTCTCGCTGACGGGACACACAACTTAAACTGAGTGAACATATTCAGATTAGATATAGTGGAGACCAATCATTTTTAAAAACATCTATGTGGTTGAAGACACGTACAACCTTCAAAAAATGATCTTGAGAAAAGTGTTTATAAAACTCCATCATCACTGATTATAGTCGTAAATAATAAGTAAAGGGTACAATATACCATACAATATTATATAATATGGACAGCTTTAATGTAGAGGGACAGTTACTGTGGGCGCCTGATAAACATGAGACGTTGACCAAATGCTGGCTTAATGCTGGGCCATCGTCGAAGACAATGGGCAAGCAATAAACCAAAGGTGGGTCAGAGTCTCGTGTTTGCTGGGTGCGTGGTCATTATTTTTCAATGAAGAAAATGAGCTATAGAGTACATCACAAAAGGTGTCATCTCATTCATCTCACCATCCTCAAGCGATTCTCTTTGCCCAATTTAGCCTGTATGTGCACAAAGGTGGCATAAAGCCCGATTCATTTTATTTTTACATCACAAAAGGAATGCATTCTAAAGGAAATAGCTTTTGAAATGTGGTAATAAAGAGAGGTCGGTTTTTAACCTTCAATTTAAAGTTTAGCTGGCCGCTGAATTAGTCGCCTTGATTAGCTCACATAATAATCAGCAAATCACTATTGTGACAGATTTGAAACTAAATAGAAATGTGAATAATACACCTTCTGCTGATATTTAATATAAAAGGCATGTCTTGATAATGAGCAAAAAGTACAATTGGTAAGATGAGCTGCAGCTTTTTCAATTGACTTGCCGACTTTTAGTTTTAATTAATATCTCTGCTGTTTGGATGAGATCTCGAGTATCTGATAAAGAGTGAATGATGGGTAATTGTATATTGCGCCCCATATCTGTCAGGAAAGTGGAAGCTGATTTAGAAGAGATAATTTTTTAAAAATATAACACATAATACTATCACAGAGTCTCTTTCTACATTTTTTTGTTTTGAAATATAAAATGGCAGTAGTTTAAATATGTTATTTACACACCATACTGATAGTAAGTGTAGCGCATGGAATTATTAAATGCGAGTTTGAACGTGAATCATACAGAACCTAAACGGTTGCAATAATCAGGACATGTGTTGAAGTTGTAAACAAGTAATTATTTCATTGGTCTTCCAAAACCATATAAAAAACAAAACAATACAGCTCATGACAAAACGAGCTAATTTACCATGAATAGACCAATTAGCAATTGACAACTAGTCCAATCAAAAAGAGTTTTGCATTTGTGCAGCAAGACATCGTTTAATAAAATGTAGGAGACATTAGCGTCAAAACGTAATAGGTATACATTACTTCACTATACAACGAGCGACCTATGTTTAGGCCGATAAAATCTACCATGTCATCTCGAAAAGTATCACCTTTATTTTTGGACTCTTCGATATATACATGCATCACAAACAGGTTACTAATTATGATCGGGTTTTGCTCTCAACCCAGCAAACATGAGACATAGCCCAACGTTAAATTACTGCTGGCCCACCGTCTACGACGTTGACCCAACAGTAAACCAACGCTGGGCCAACGTACCTGTTTGCTGGGCACTTGGCTCACATCAAATAGGAAGGGATGCTATGCACACCTTCAGTCACATCATAGTGTCGTTCATATTTTTGTCTAGACTCACACTGCTAAATGGAATAACCTTTGTGATGACATATATTTTATAGACGAGAAAAAATGGGAATAAACTATTTGTGAAGCATGCTGCCACGCGGTCCAGTTTGGATGACTCCACAAAATACGTTGTAACGAATAGCATCAGAACAGTATTGTAATACTGCTTTAATTAAATACCAATTATTTTTAGAATGATTTTAGCAAAACTAACCACACACATTGATTTAATTCGAAAATAGGATCAGCTACATCATCAATATTAAATTATTGGAAAACAATTACCAATATAGGCGTACTGATTTTAGGCAGGCATAAGCTTGGAAAATAAAACCTTTGTTTCTAAAAAAGTCTACACAAAGTACATGTATAATAGGCCAGGCCTATATGTTACATGTAGGCCTCTTAGTCCAGGAGAAATAAGGATGCAATCAAAACAGATTGGAAAAGAAAAAATATATATAACAAGTTGATGTTTATGGGCATCTTTAGGACATATAAAAAACCTAAGCTAGTATAATTAGTGGAAAACCTTTTTTCTAGAGGGGGGATTGGCATTATGAATTGGCAGCATTTTGATTAGGTTTAAATAATTGTGACCCGCCATGCGAGAAATAAAATGTAATGAATGGAGGTTTAGGCCACCTCTGTGCACATAAAATTATAGGCTAAACTGGACCAGGAGAACCTTCTGAGGATGGTGAGATTAATGAGATGACACCGCTCGGCAGACCAAGGATTCAAAATTCGAGCCCTAGCGGTCTGAGACCGAGTACGCTACCTCTCGGTCACGGAGTATCCTCACAATAATAAATCATTACGAGTGAGCGGAGAAGAAACATTTTGTTTCTTTGAAACTTGAAGGCCACGGTGAAGTGTATTCTGTGGACTTCTCCTGTAGAAAGCATTGGATGACCTGCTCCACTGCTTTCTCCGAGTGCAGGGGTGTATGTGCTAATTCTTTTAATGCCATTGACTATATTAGTCTGACGAGGAGACATAAACTGTACTGGATTGATTGTACTGCTCATTGTTACAATGTTCAAAGGTTGAACATTTTCAATATAAAGAACACAATTTGACAAAATAGGTAACTTTTACGAATTACAGCATCCTATGGCAGAAAAACAACTCTTTTGAGTTGTGTATTTGTACTTTTACCAGTCTTTGAAATATTTAAGAAGTTTCGCCAAAAAAACTTTGATATTACATGTATTGCAGTATATATATGACTAGTTCCCTATTTAATCACACATATTTTTCCATATTTACTACATTGTAACTCAATTTATGAACATGTACTGGGAAAGAGTACAGTTGTCTCACTTTATCTGATCATATATAGTCTACCTCAACATTTCGTGTAATACCACAGGATATTTTGCTTGATATAATTATGTTTTGAGAGGAAATATCACAGATAACGCTTGATATCCGGATGAGTGTAAGGCCAATTTGTTCTCCGCTCCAGAAAATGTTGTTCCGCTGAAAATATTTTCTTAGATATTTATATGCTATAATCACAAATCACCTGGACTATCTTGTCAGTAATTTGTTTGCTGGATACATCAACTTGTTTTATGCAATTCAATCCTAACTTTTAAAATGTTTCCCTTTTGACTTTTTCCTAAAATACCTCTCCCCCCCCCCAAAAAAAAAAAACAAGTGGCCAATTATAATGGTAGGCCTATCTAGCCCACCTAGTCAATAATCTATCTAAAAATAGTATATAAATAGGCTTAGTGGCATGTGCCTCTACTACAAGTACTATAATCCAAGTTGGAAACTCTTGGGCGGAGCTGAGTGGATCAGCCTGATCTACTATGCTATAGAATATGAGTGGGCAAGCTGCCTTTACCAGCTTATATATGCTAATGTATTATACATCTGCAATGTAGGCTACACAGCAAGCTATTTAGACTTGTCTATACAAACTTAACTTGCACCAGGCAATGGTGACTTGGACTAAGTCTAAGGCAAATTTTGTTGCCCATATTTTAATATTTAGCATCGCTAACGTCTGGGCTCTGGCAAGAATGCAAGGCACGATTTCACAAAGACAAGAATAAGAATTGATGGCACAGCCACAGGCGCCCAAGACGAAAGAACATTTTAATATACATAAATATCTAGCTATTTTTCAGCTAAGAAACACATTGGTGTATTTACACTCTTAATTATATCTATCTAAAAATATGTTTTCACAGTATAAAATTAAACCTGCAAGCGAATGTGTGGATATTTTTTATATAAATTCAGATGGGCAGCAGTTTCAAACCAGACGTGGCTGGGGGTAAGGTGTCACCCTGTCGCTGTTGTACAGAAATATGGCCAAAAATGTACGTGGAGTTTGGCCCGATTTTGGGAAATCGAGCGTATTGCACATTTTCACCGACTGAGTATACAGTCAAATTTTGAGCTATATTAATTTATTTAAAAAAAATGCTAGTGACACACGCTTTCACATAGATGTAAAATAGTTTGTGTCCGATCATTGCAAATGCACAAAAGAGTTGGTATTTTAACCCTTAATTTTGCCTGTTTTTTCATAGTTTTTCAGTAAATAGTCAAAATACTTTACTCTCAGCTGATTTTTGTTTTGTATAAATGTTTAGTTTTGATTCTAACATGTTCTAAAGCTATTTTTTACTTGAAAGAAATCCATTTGAAATAAAAATAATGAGTTATGTGAGCATATTTCATGTGTTTTGTTACACGTAAAATTTGCTCGTTCTAGAACTATCGTTGGCTTATGTCGACTTAACATAGACATATTTGGAATAAAAAATAATTAGCTATTTGAACATATTATACACATATTTGGTTGGACTTTTCTTCGCCTCTGGAAAATTAATCGTGTTTCACATTTTAGTCTGAATAAAACAAATGTAACAACATCTTTGATATCAGTTTAAAGACACTATCAAGGGATTTAGCGTCGATACATAATATTTGCTCATGTTATCTTTATATTGTATAAATGTTTGTTATTAATTTTACATTTTCTGGAGCCATTTTTCAAAAGTGATATTGACCACTGAAGAAGTAATCACAGCCACGTTGAAAATTATCTCAGGAACTACAAAAGTGATCTAAACCACCGAAGAAGTGATTACAACCGCTTTAAAGGTTATCTCAACCACTACAAAAGTGATCTTGGCCACATACTGTAAGAAGTGATCACAGCAACTTTAAAAGTTATTAAATACAAATTTAGCGCTCTGTTGTATATTTCGCTATAAACTGAAATAAAATATTATGTATCCACGTTATAGCCCTTGACAATGACTTTCATCTAATATCTAAGATGTTGGTAAATGTTTTTAATTTTGGTTTTTATCGGGCAAAAAATTGAAACACGGTCAATTTTCCTGAGCCGGAAGAAAAGTGCGCAAAATTTATTTTAAGCCGACAATAGTTCTAGAACGTGTTTAAATCAAAACAAAACATTTATTACATACAAAAATCAGCCGAGAAAAAAATATTTTGACTATTTATTGAACGAGTATGAAAAATAGGTAAAATAATAACAACTTTGTCATTAATCTGACACAAAATATTTTACGTTCATGTGAAAGCCTGTGCCAGTAGCTTTCTATTGATATTTAATACATTGACAACATTTGATTACTGAGTGTGCAATAATGTTAGATACTGTCATTATTTTTACGTGTAACAAAAAACATGCAATATTTTCACATAACTCATTATTGTTATTCCAGATGGGTTCCTTTCAGGTGAACAATAGCTTTAGAACATGTTTGAATCGAAAATAAACATTTATACCATACAAAAATCAGCTGAGAGAACAGTTTTTTTTACTATTTTCTGAACAAAAAAAAGTAAGGGTTAAATACCAACTTAGAACCAGAAAGATTTAAAAACAGTTGACCTCCATTTTGTCAAATCTGAATAATTTTCACTCACTTGAAGTTGTGGATCGCGTCAGCGAGACACAACTTCAAGTGGGTGAAAAATCTCTCGTGCATTTGTCAATGATCAGAAACAAAATAATTAACATCCATTTGATCCATATGTGACAGTAGCTTTCTAATGATATCAAATAATTATATTGATATAGCAAGAATGTGAGAAACAATCCAATTTCCAGAGCTTGGAGAAGAGCGCGTGATTTTTACCTTAATTTGTTCACATAACTCATTAGTTTTATTTTAAATGAGTTTATTTTAAGTCAAAAATATTTTAAGAACATGTTTGCATCAAAACTAAACATTTATACCATATAAAAATCAGCTGAGAAAAAAGTATCTTGACTGTTTGCTGATTTTTTTTTTAAAAATAGGTAAAATTACAGATTAAAATGCCAACTTATTAGCTCTATTGTGCATTTTTTAATATTTTAGAAGTGAAAGCCTGTGTCAGTAGCTTTCTATTGATGTGAAATATATTATTTAAAATATAAAATATAATTTGACTTCTCAGTGGGCAAAATGTGTAATACCGGCTTCGATTTCTCAAAATCGGACCAAAACGTACATTTTTTACCATATTTCAGTAAAGCAGAGGCAGCTACCTGATCAACAGATTGATTCTGCCCCCCTGAGTAGTCCAGCTATGTGAAAATAATAGTGACCTAAATTATTTTTCGGGGGGACACCATACCCCCCTCATGTCTTGTTCAAGACCCCTATAATGCCTACTGGGTGACTCTTTGACGTCGTACTAAGTGAGTGACGAAGTAGAAGCTACTGTCACTGTAGTATGGCAGGAGAAAATGGTCCACGAGCATACGGTGTATTAACTTTTGTAACCTTTATTTTTAAAACCCATATGGTGCCTAGAAAACCTATTTTGATGTAAACAGCTCGAAATTTAGCCCCGAACCTGTCTAAAATCAAGGGGTAGGCTTACGTCGTTATGTCGTTGCTGTTCTAGTTCATCAATCTACACATGCAACCTAGTATAAAAAAATTAAATTATTTTCCGTTCACATGATGTATTGCATGGTGCAGAGGACTCAAGCGTGATCTCTACAAATACGTTGAAACAGTTTTTTTTTACAAAATTATCAAAATTGACAATAAAACATAATTATCAGTCATAACTATATAATTGACCTATGTTTTCTGAACCCAGATGTGTATATACATGAACTGAGTGGTATCTAGATAAGTACATAATATATTTTTAAAAGAGAGAATATTGCAGCATTTGTTTGAAAATGTATGTACTTAATAGCCTGGGCTGAAATATGAAACATTGAGCTTTGCTCGACTTTTGAGTGTAGATTTTTTCCCCGTTTGTTTTTTACATAATTTGGGTGCGCTCAATTCGAATCCGTCGAATGACATTCTATTTTTGGTATCCTTCACCTTCAAATAAGCAAAACAAAAAATGGCCGCCAAAAACACATCTTTTCTATATTTTTGTTGTACATTAACGCACAATTTTCGATTTCTGCAGGATTAGGAGTTGATAAATTTATCTGTCATGTTTTTAGATAAAAATGACCTTTATTTGACCTTCAAATTCAGAATGGTTACCGCCAACACACATAAAAGCGTTTTCTATGCATCTAAGCTATAATATAAAAAACAATACTTGTTAATGTAAATAAAAAATAGACTAAGTAATACGACAGATTAGGCTACAATGCGTTCGAAACTCTGTTTAAGCACAGTATATTCTAACATGCTTTCATGTGCTTAATATTTAGAATTGTGTCATTATTTAAATTGTAAATATGTAAAATGACGTTCATCTTGGATTCTACGATAAAATATAGGTCATACGATGAAAAAAAACATCAGAGTTTGTTTTGGTCACCAAGCCACAAAAAACATAAGTTTAGTAATATCGAGCCTCAAATACAAAAAAGATGTTTAATTGACATTTTTATAGCTATTTTGTTTTTTGCTTATATAAACGTGAATGTCGCGGCCACTTTGATTTTTTTCATTTAAATTTACTCGTCAGTAATGTTTATTTATGGTCCACTAATTTTCTACAATTAAATCATATTATCGTCAACATGATTAGCGGTATACTTATAGTAACAGTAAATATATAAAAAACGACGGACATCTTCTATTTAATGGTCATATAAAGGTTACTTTTTTCCGAGACATTATAATTTGTTTTATATAATAACATTCTAGCAGAAACCATAAATTGTGCTTTCGTGTGCTATGAAACATAGAAAATACGGTTGTTTCTTTACATTTTGGCAGCCATTTGATAATTTTCAGATGAAGGTAACCAAATATATAATGTTATCCGACAGATTCGAAATCATCACACATAAAGTATGTAAAAAGAAGTGGCTACAAAATTATACACGAGAATTCAGAGAAAAAAATACACATAAATTATGTTCACGAAAGGCTTCAATAGTCTTTCATTAAATAAAAAAATGTCATTTATAAATATAAAAACACACATTTTTTCGGCATACACACATCTGGGTTCAGAAAATATAAGCCAGATATGGATATGTCCAATAATTACTTTTTATTAAGTCGTTTCCTTTCAGCATGTGGAGTCGTTTGTTCTGTTGTTCAATTTGCTTATTTTATAACAAAAAATCGTACTTGAGCGCATGTTGAGATAACAATGTCTGATATATCGTTATAACGGGGATTTAATGATCTGTTATTATGGTATTATCACTAGTGCAGATTGGTTAATCAAAGCATCAAAGACAGACGTTTGCGCAACCCCCCCCCCCCTAATTTTAGACAGGTTCGGGGGTACCCCCATATAAGCGGTCAAAAAACAGTCATTGGGCGAAATTTCAAAATATGTATTCTAGACACCATAATGGTTTCAAAAATGTAGGTTTCAAAAGTTAATCCACCCTATGCTCGCTTTAAAATAGCTTTCTGACTAACGTATTTCTATGACCTAGAATTATCAAAATACACAGTGACACTTATCTATCATTATGTCTTGTAGAGGGCCCTTATAACACGCATCTTATTGGTGATTAAATAAGGGTTGTCGAATTATAATGCACTCATGCAGTAGGTCCCTACATTTTCGAATTTCTATGCACTTAATACTGGCTGAGAAGAGCAAATTTCCATTTTGTTTAAAAAAAACAAATCAAAATAAAAAGACACTTTCCATTTTGTATTAGTAGAGGTACAACGAGTTACACTTGTAATTCCCACCTGTGCTTGTTAAAAATCGCAGAAATGCATTCTCGTGTCAAAATAAAACGATTTTTTTTACATATTTGTATGTGAAAACTGCATTTTCCTATTTTTACCTTTTATTTGACCTTTTGGCTTTGCAGATAGCATAAACGTAATAAAATACACAGTAACACTTTACTTTTACAATCATGACTGATGTGAAGGTCAACCATTTTGTAAATTCACACAAACGCAATTTTCGGCGATTTGCGCTTTTTAGCGGTATGGCCTATACTGAGGAATTAGAGGATTATATCTATGTCAAACTGTTATAAATTCAAAAAAGGTGAATAAACTCAAAAATAATATTTGTTTCATAAAACACAGTGGTAAATAATTTGACATGCCCTTCAAAGCGATTTTAATGCTTATCATTTTGATATCGTTCGCTTGATGTAGCTATGTGTAATATATCCTTTCCACTGCCGGGTAGATATACCACAGCTATGCCACAGCGTATCAAAACGGATGGGAAAATCGACCCTCTCACAAACACTATGATATACCGCACTCATACCAGAGCGTTGTAGTCCGTATCCAAAAAGTGGCCTTCTCTCACGCATAGCGTAAAAATGCGTAATTTATCTCAAAATCTCTCTCATTCTTGTATAGAGCAGCTACCGCTATTACGTATTTTTACGCTACGGCAGACATGCGAGGTGAGATATAACGATTTGTTACGTTATAGGTTCCCGTCTACACAGCGTTCATGGTTACTCTACATAATGCATCTGGACCGCCTGTGATGCTGGCCCACCATTGAAAAGGCATCGGGGCAGCTTTTTGCATTGAAGGGAAAGTAGAATGGTGTATGGCACCCAGTGTAGTCTTTTGTCATGAATCCACATGACTGTGATTAATATAATTAGCAGGGAGTATCAATAATATAAACCTAATATTTGCTGATGAGACATCCAGCTATAAAGGTTGAATTTACATAGCCGGGTATGTTAAACATATATCACAATATTTAAGGTGTGTAGGTCTAAAATTGTTATTAAGTCACTTAAGTTTAAAATTAAACTCAGCGGTTGGATCAAGGTATCGCAAATATGACTCATTTTCTAGAGCTCTATGTTTTTGGTTGCATTTCTTTGTTTATTAGTTTGTTTGTCCGCCTGGGAAAATATATCACTGCACATTATTATCGTCATCTATCCAATGTTCAAGTTTAAAGAGCATCATAATATAGGTTACAATTGACAACAATGCCGACAAACTTACCAGAACGAAATGGTTGACTGTTTTTTTGCTATCAAATTTTACAAGTGTGAGTTGCTTAGGCCTACCACATTGGGAAATGTAGTTCTTCTAATGAAGACAACGGCATAAAGACAAAAATACTAACATGTCTTATGATATGCCGTAATTTACTCTTGTTGGAATGTACTAGAATAACAGAAAGGTCAACATGGCACGGCTGCGCAGATACACACGGAGATGACAGCACCCAGCACACACGATACTAGGCTCAATGCTAGATTATTACTGGTCCAGTATCAACGACGCTGACCCAGCATTAAACCAACATTGTGACAATGTATCGTGTGTGCTGTGAGTGGCTGGCATGTATCAACGCTGTAACGTATTGTGCCGTGGTGATGGATACACATTAAGTGCCACGGGGCGGCTGGGGCATAGCTACGCTACAACGTATTAAATCGTAACAAGACGAAATGCCGTGGAACAGCCATAGTGTAATGTTCTGTTATTGACCCCCCTGTTCATTATCAAGATAATGTGTGTAGAATTAATTAAAAAATAAATGTTATGAAAACCAAAATGTCTTCACAAGACATAAAACTAAAGGTTGCAGGTGTAGAATCGGGTATATTTAATATCTATGTCATAACATTTAAAGCATGTAAAATTGATAAAATAGCTTATTTCACATAATCTTATAACTATCCATTTATGATTGCTAATTAGTAAACATCATGATAGGTTAGAAGCATGCCGACAAGTTTACTTGGAAGAAATGGGGAAATACTCTCTGTGTATCAAAGCTTACAAGTGTGAGTTATTTACCACCTTAGCAAAAATAGTTTTAATAATGAATAAAATGGAATGAGGATGAAAACTACTGACAGGTCTGCGACATACGATGGTGTTTGTGAGAAGGCCGTTTTTTCACTACGATCCAGCACGCTGTGGCATGCCTACACTGTATGGTACTGTTTCTGAGAGGGCCGCAAAAACGATCCGGTTTAATACGCTATGGCAGTGGAAAGGATATGACGTGCCAGCGATGTATAGCAGACCGCGAAAGCAAAAACAGCAAACTTCGACTCTTCACGAGCGGCAATTATGTTATACATTATCATTAGCACATACTGGATTGCAGTTCTTTTATAACTCTAATTTGGGCATGTGTTAATAACGTAAAACGGGTATCAAATGAGAATCAGAAGTTTCCAAACGCCTAAATTAGTCTATCTGTCAGATTCCACATACTAAACTATCTATGATGCGAAATATCAAGATTGCAAAGAGTCCTCTGGTGATGACGTTTGTAACATATAAAGTTTCTAATCTGATAAACTGTTCACTTAAATAATAATAATAATGATAATAATAATAATAATAATAATAATGATAATAATAATAATAATAATAATAATAATATTAATAATAATAATAATAATAATAATAATAATAATAATAATAATAATAATAATAATAATAATAATAATAATAATAATAATAATAATAATAATAATAATAATAATAATAATAATAATAATAATGATAATAATAATAATAATATTAATAATAATAATGATTATAATAATAATAATAATAATAATAATAATAATAATAATAATAATAATAATAATAATAATAATAATAATAATAATAATAATAATAATAATAATAATAATAATAATAATAATAATAATAATAATAATAATAATAATAATAATAATAATAATAATAATAATAATAATAATAATAATAATAATAATAATAATAATAATAATAATAATAATAATAATAATAATATGCTGTACTGACAAGGAAGTTACTGACAAGGATAGATTCACAGCAGCGATGTCTGTTTAATCAGGCAAAATGCTGGATGAACTTGCATCTGATAATTCCATATATTCAATAATCAAAAAGAATTCGTTACACTATAATCAATGTTTTCTTACTGTATCATCAAGACTTGGTTACAATTTTGACAAGACTTTGTTACACTATCGTGAAGACTTTGCTACT
>OZ024906.1:37414185-37606685 GCA_964017125.1 Flabesymbios commensalis | reverse complement strand
CCCAAGAGAAAGTAACTTATGTTAATGTATTTACTGATATATGTTTTAAATTGATATACTGAAATATGCATATGCATATCAACATAATTTAAAAAAATAAATTAAAAGTTTAACACCAGATCACCTTTAAATAAGACTTTAATTCAGGCACGGGTTCCAGCCATATGGGTTTTCAAAGTTTAGCAGGGTTAATGACGCCTATAGAAATTAACCCTTTAATCCCTCACGATGCATTAAAGCATCATTTTACATCCCTGAAAAGAGATTTAATTTTCCTACAACTGATGGTTTTAGAATGAATATTTCCATGAAACTGGTTTACCAACGCATGGCAATTTTCTTTAATTTCTCATCCACTTCAGGTCCTCTTCATCCACTACAGGTCGAGAATTGCGGCAGCAATTCTTGGCTTGTAGTGGATGAAGATGACAACGGTAAACTCAGGCTTGAAAGGGTTAAACTACACTTAGAATATGTCTGCTACAACTATATCACATTATAACGCTCCCTCAACCCCTAATGTATGCATTATTTGCAAAATAAAGTTTGAAGTATGCTGGGGTATGGTCAAGAAGAATCGTCCAAAGTAGTTTTTCACCTTTACTGGTAGCCTACATAATAATATTGTTTTTCTTCTACATGCATATTTAAAGTCACCCTGAAGCTGATCAACACAATTTATGACACAATTCAATTGTGAATTCCTAATCTTATATAATTATAAGTCTATTTATCACAAATTTATATAACATTAAAATTTAATGCAGCTTTAGAAATGAATTATTTTTGAGCAAGTTTTAATGATACTTTACACCAAAGAATAACTTTAATTATTAAGAGCTGTAATATTAATCTCTCTTTTTCTGATATTTTGTTACTCATTCACTCAAGTGACCCGACAACCTTTAACTTTCCTATCATGTGAAATTTCTCAAATTGAAATATGAAGACGTCAAGGTGATGACCATCTTGAATTTCTGCTGTTTCGTGTCAATTATTTATACTCATTAATTTCACTCTGGTACGAGTTTCAAATTCGTAAAACAGTAATTAATTATTTATGGCTGCGACATATGTAAATAAGCTATTGTAATTAATGTTAAGCGTTAATAAACTAGTGTTCCTAAAAATGCTGACTGCTTATTCCCCTACAATCTACACAGACATCAGTAATCGTTTCCATCGCAAGTGATTGATTAGCTATTTACGGTGTATGCTACATGTATCTCTAGCGCTAGTGCCCCGTTGTATCGACGCTGAATCAACATTGGTGACGTCAATTAAGCGTCGCTACAACGTTATGTGCCCACTGCATCGCACTGCATCGGGCGCATGACTTTATATAAATGAAAAACTTCGGTGACATTACTACCACGTTATTTATGCCAATTATTGGTACTCCTCCCACTGGACCCATTGCGTTGTGGGCCTCGACGTGCCCATTACATGACGTTGTATCGACTTTGAATCAAAAGTCAATGTCAAAGTAGATAAATAGAGTCACGTGTCGTAAAAAACTCCTGTCCATGCATAATCAGCATCCCCAAAAAACAGGATTTTCACGCGCCGCGCTGCTCCTGGTCGGGCCACGTCTGCTGAATTTTGCAGCGCTGCGCGGCGCAGCGCAGCGGGATGTCACTACAGGTGACCAGCACCCAATGCGTCTGACATCTATAAAAATAGATACATCTATGTTCAAAAAGTAGAATATTTAAAATAGAATAAAGATATGGTAATTACCATATGTATAGACGTGTGTGATGGATACAACAACTGTATGTTAAGAAGTATGCTAGATAAAAGTAGCATACACGTATGGTAATAAACGTATGTAAAGAAGTATGTAATAGATTAAGTTAAGATAATAAAAGTAAATTAAATACAAAAATGTGTCATAATTATAAGCGTATGTCAGTAATAAGTAATGTTTGAATTATAAACTTAAATTACAAACACGTACACGCCTGATAACGGCAAGTGCTTGTCCATGAACATATATTATTGCACATGAAAGTGTCTTTGAACTTCCTCAAATAAAAAACTTCTAGCTCATTAACAAAAATACTATATGACTGATCTAATCGAAATGCTGGTGGTAACTGGTTCCACAATGTAACAATTATTTTGGTGTAAAATCCCTTATACGCCTCTGTTCTCAACTACTGAGGTTGTAAAAGCAGACCTTTACGGTTTAAGCGAAGACGTGGGTTTGGTATATAAGTTGTGAGTAGTTCGGAAACATTATTTGAAAAAAATTGATCGTATACATCGACTTGTAAAGCAGTTTAATGTCTGCCAATTCTCTTCGAAATGAAAGTGGTAAAATGTTCTTAATTTCACAGCGTTCTTTGTAATTTAGTGAAGGATAATGATAGCATACAGTGTAAAATTTCTCTGAAATCGCTCAACCGATTGTTTTCGACGCATTGTCAACATTGAAGACTGTGTAGATCTACAGAAGAATTTAGACGAGCATTATCGTTGGTCCAATTATTGGAGGCTTAATTTTAATTCGTCGAAATGTAAGGTTATTTAATTTACCAGGAATCATAATCCTATAAATTTTGTTTATACGACGCAATGTGGGAAAGAGGCATAAACAGCTAACGCTTTTGTATTTTGCACCTCCGTGTTAATCGTCTTACAAAACAAGGCAAAGACCTTATTATGGTCAGGTGTTGTCAGCTGATTGGCTATTCATTGGCTATATAGCTAAATACGGCGGGTGATATAAATTGTATTAAAAATTAAACAGCCTTTGTGATTAAAGTTTGCATTATAGTGAGCAAAATTAACATTTAATGTTAAAGACGCACATCCGAATAATTATTGTTGAGTCGGGTCTTTGGACAGCAGGCATGATAAATCGACCCAAAATTGCTTAAATATTGGCCCACCGTCTACAACGCTGGCCCAATATTAAAACAACATTGGGTAAACATATCTTGTTTGCTGAGAAAATTTAATTTTGGCTGGCCGCCCGACAAGGGTTGACTAGTTTTTTCTTTAGTTTCCTGGATAATTGTGATGAAGAGAATTGGATAAATCAGCTCACGCTCTGTGTAAATGTCATGCTTTCAAATGTGGCAATTAATCGACAAGCTGTGAACAATAAATGTGCTTGTAAAGAAATATCAAATTCAATAGTACCGCTGAAAATGTTGATTAGTCTGACAATGGGAGGTGGTAATTGGCCGCAATGAATACGCAGACATTTTCATTAGCGAAACAACCACTAAATAATGTACATTGAAATCTCTGATAAAGCCATGTCTGAACAATCAAGCATGTATATTGGTTATTAATAACGTCGTTAATGATCAAAGTGAGTTTTCGTGCAGACCAAGACAGACCTCTTACCGACCTGAAATATATGCATTGCTGACGCGATCTAAAACTACAAAGTGAATTTAAGTCCCTTCAGTCTCCAGTGACTGATATAAAATGTAAGTTTAACACCGATAATGAATAATTTCAAATGACGAAATATGTTTCTATTTTTGAAAGAAATAGACATCTCCATAACAATTATTTGAATATTTGAGCATTTACCACAAACTTTTTTTAATCAATTTCGGTGTCATTTGATTTGCTTGAAACCGTATAAATATAAGGTCCCAACAGCATTAGGGTTAACTTTTACACCTCCAAATTATTCAATTTAAATTTTCACTCACATGAAGTTGTATCTCGCTGGCGCGATCCACAACTTCAAGTGAGTGAAAATCATTCAGATTTGACAAAATGGAAGTCAACAATTTTGAAATCTTTTTGATTGATGTCACGTTTTATCTTTAACGTATGTAAAAGCTGGTATTTAATGTGCTAATACAATGAAAAAAGCCTCAATATATTCGGGACCGGCGGTTAAAGGGTTAAGAGGCTTGGTGAGCATTTATAATTGTTTGGCCATCTTCCCTGGACATCACCTGACTCGCCGAACACCTACGAGGCTTGACGTTTGCTGAGTTAATGACATCTTGTGTAGAGAAAGTGATTCTGGCATGATTTAATTTTACTAATTTTATCATGGCCAGGTTATAATTATGCCTATATTGTCTGTAGTGAGAGCTGAAATGTCCATCAGCAAGTGTAGCAAGTGTAGCCAACTCTGGTGGGAATATAGACAAATTTGGACACCAGATTAATTTTGTGCTCTGCCATTTGAGTACTGCGAGTTGTCTTTGTTATTTTTTACACTCATTTTCTCTCATTTCACCGAGATCTTATTGCGATTGAAAGGTTCAAATTAAACGTTTTGGGAATGGTAGATTTCTCTATGTCAGGACATCGAGCTCACAACGAATACGGCCATCGGATTTAAAGAGATAACAGGCTAATTATTCGCGAATAAAACCTTCTCTGTAGTTTCATATTCTAATCTCTCCATTATACCCGATGAACAGAAGGAAAGTAATTTACATTCAAATATTAATGTCGTGACAGATAAGTTGTATAGACCTCCATTGGGGGAGACAGAAGATTCTAGCCAGCAATAACAATGGTGCTGTGCAAAGCCAAAAGGCAGTAACTTCAGCTACTGCATTTTGGCTTTTCACGGAAACAATGGTGCGAGGAAAGCTGTTGATTGTTTTACGCTTTTTGAACAAAATAAATCTTATCTCAACGCCCAAGCCAACAGGGAAACGACGTGGGACATCACATATATATTACACGTGTCACATTGGCGGGGTTCGATTCCAGGTCCTATTTTACATTTTTCATAATTAGTTTACTATTTTGACGGTGTTACAAAAAATATTCTGCATGTGATCTGCATGTGATCTGCATGAGTCATAAAATACAAATTAGTGGATGTAATCCAGAGAAATATGATAGAACATACGAATGTATATTTGACATACCTTAGTTTAATATACAACTATATCATGAATTACAGTGCCACACCATCTTATGCATGTTATGTATACATAGAACATTGGTATAACCCTGTGTTTTTACCTATTGGCTTATGCTATCCGACCCTCGCCATCTGTAGTGCGTATTTCATTTGTGTTGCATACTTATAATACAATATATAGGCCTAAGCATAACGATCACACTCCGAAGGAGATACTTTCAGTAAATATATCTGGTCCTTGTAGTTTTTTCTGAGACTGACTGACGCACCTGAGCTTTCAATTCCAGGATACCGATACATCACTGCCTTAATTACTGAGTGACATGATTATGCCAATTTTTATGCAAACTGCAAACATATGATCTCTCTTGACATATCACAGCTTTATCAGGTACGGTTCCAGCCGTTTATAAATGGCCGCCCATTTAAAAACGACCGCGCATTTATAAGCACTCACAGCGCACTTCCGGTGAGTGTTTATAAACATCCGGGTGTTTATAAACGGTCGGACAATATGACTGGTTAACTGTACTTTTTATTCCATAATATCAGGTATTTTTGCATAATTATACCAGATTTGGTATAATGTATAAATTGACACATCACATCACTAGTTAGTAGTGCACTTGGGAAGCCAAAGCTGTGTCATTGCTGAAAAATGTATACGTTTCCGATACAATCTGTTAATACCATAAGGTCGTAGCTATAGCGATGACCAACGTGCATGCGTAATTTGCATTTTCTATGTGCCAATTGTTTGTACACACGATTTAGTGCAGGAAACAATAGCTAAACTCGCAGATTTCGGACATTGATCTTGCTTCCTAGGTGAGTTATACAATAATGTACATTACAAAAACAACAACACTGTAGATTTTTATCTGATTATATATATATATATATTTATTATTATATATATATTGCCCGCCCGTTTATAACCTCACGGGTGTTTATAGACACTTGCAGAAAGTGTGCCGCGGCGACGGTTTATAAACAATAGGATCCAATTACCTTTTTATATCCTTATAGCATTCCGCCAAATAAACGCACGGAAATTTATAATCCTTGCTAAACTGTTATTTTCTATAATTGTAGAATATGATCAACCTTTTTATTTATTGGGTGCATATACATATAAATATATTAGGTAATCATAGGCTACATATTGAAAGTGATCGATGTTATAAACCACACCCACTTCCTGTGGGAAGTGTTCCTGAAAGGAAGTCTATGTGACAATGATTGTATATGTGATGATATTGAGGATAAAAATCACTTTATTTCTATTTTTCATTTATGTAAACAACTGAGAAGGAGGTACATACCTGAATAGTACTTTAAAAGCCCTAATATGCATAAATTTATAGAGCTCATGTCGAATGACGATACTAAACCTGTATGTAACCTGCAAATTTTGTTTTTAAAGCTGTTTTAATTCGGAAGTCCAATAAGGCTATCTCAACTTGAACTGTTTTATTGAGTTTCAAATGTGTTTTGTGACAATGTTTTGTACTGTTTTGTGTTTGCACAAGGGCCATATGCCTATTGCCTAATAAATTACGGATAGTACTTACTTACTTACCTACAACCTGTCATGTTGCCCATTTATACGATGGAGTCTAATGTGATGAGAAGATGGTTAAACAAGTCTTTGTTCTGCACCATTTTAAGGAATTCTGCAGGTATACCATCGCACTCCGCAGTTTTATCATTTTATTTTATTGCAAACCGTACCTCTTTCTGTTTGATTTGTTTATTTAAGCAATATGTTATATCAGCTTCACTATTGCCTAACGGATCACTGATATTTTCTTTAATATTGTTCATGAACGTATGGTGAAAAAATTATTTGTCAGGTATGTAGATTTGGCCATTGCACTTATGTTGTGGCCCGCAGATTACCTATATTAAATGATTTCCAGAATTTCCTGTTCAAATATTTTCTAATTTAAATAATTTATGAAATATGTATGGTCTTTTTTTTCTGTATACTTTTTTATATGCACCCGGAAGCTGATTGTATTTGATTAAAGTGGCACTAACGTAATTTGGCTTTAAGGGGACGATATAATTTATACCGAAAAATATCTGAATCATGCACCAATATCATAAAATAATTAAAGTATCTAACGCAAAAGGGCTGTGGCAATTGATGGAAGAATCTTGGTCGTACAATCTGGCTAACAGAAGTAGCCTGACTGATCACTTTGCACATTACTTATAGTCGTTCAATTAATAATATGCACTTTGTTATTCTAGCAAATTAACTAAATATGTCAAAGCAAAATAGGATCTTTGGTGTGCTGACCATTAGCAACTATTGAATTACATGTTTATTCGCGATCAACGACCAGAGGGTTCAATATTTTAATTGTTTCCTGATGAAAACTTTGCTCGTGAATTAGTAGCGTACACTTAGTTTTACCACAAACGCTTTCAACCCTACTACAGTGCAAATCCACAAGGCAGTAACTAATTACTTATTAAGAAGAATAAGAAGTTACTACCTGTTAGCTTTGCGCAGCAGAATAGTCCAAGCAAGTTCTTGGTCCAAGCAACATTAGATACGCTAAGTTATTGTCGGTTTAATGTAAACACCGTCTACGACGCTGGCCCAACAATATACCAACAATGACTGAATGGTGTGTGTTTTCTGGGTTAGTCACTGAGAAATACTCCCAGATAACACAGTGTGAGCACGCCTGCCATATGCCAAGAACGTGCCTGCTGTCAGTACCCCTCTGATAAGTGACATTATCAGTGCCATCATCAGTATCTGATGAACATCTCAGGCACTTCACCGCACGCCACACATCACTAATCCGAAGAGTACAATCAGGCACTTAGTCTCCTCAAGGGCTCCTCATCTTCATTTACAAGATTTACTGGCTATTTGCCTCCAGCATTCAAATGGAATGGTTTAACCCTTAAACTGCTAATCACGCCTAATGCCTTTTTCAGATTATTTCTTTCCATACAAACAAGAATATTCAAGGGTGAAATAACCATTAAAACTTGATAATTGGCATTACGTTTTGATTTGAATTGTCCATAAAAAAGTTATTTTTGCCCACTTGACTCAATCAATCAATCAATCAATCAATCAATCAATCAATCAATCAATCAATCAATCAATCAATCAATCAATCAATCAATCAATCAATCAATCAATCAATCAATCAATCAATCAATCAATCAATCAATCAATCAATCAATCAATCAATCAATCAATCAATCAATCAATCAATTAATCAATCAATCAATCAATCAATCAATCAATCAATCAATCAATCAATCAATCAATCAATCAATCAATCAATCAATCAATCAATCAATCAATCAATCAATCAATCAATCAATCAATCAATCAATCAATCAATCAATCAATCAATCAATCAATCAATCAATCAATCAATCAATCAATCAATCAATCAATCAATCAATCAATCAATCAATCAATCAATCAATCAATCAATCAATCAATCAATCAATCAATCAATCAATAACTCGACGCCTTAAGGGTTTATTCAGATAGTAATTATATTAAAATTTTAAATTCCTTTATTTTTAACACAAGATGCACCGCGTGTTCTTCTGTTTAAAAATGTACACAGAGGCATATTTATTTAGTAAAAGAGCCGTCTTGAATGAGGTAATTAGCATTTGCATTATGACGTGGCATCCCGAAATCAAGAGGAATGGCTGTGCGGCAAACAACCAAGCTTTAGGATAATCAAGGTTTGTCATCAGTAATCTGTAAAAAAAACATTTCTCAATTTCTTTTTTGCTCTGAAATTATGTTTTCTCTGGACAAAAAAAATGTAAATGTTAAAAGAGTGTTTTTACCGCCCTGGCTAATGTTTATTATTTTTGATCTGTATAAAAAAAATAGGAAACATTTTGTACATGCTAAGTGTGTATCAGGATTGATTTGTACTAATATAGGCTTCATTCAGTCTTTAATCCCCTGAAAATGTTTCTTTCTAGGTAGGAAATATTGAAAATTATATGGTTTCCATAGCATAGACACTTCGTATCCGCCGGTACTATTGGACCGATTTTGATAAAACAAACAATTATGCTCCTGTAGTAGCGATTTTTTTTATAGTTTTGTGTCTGATTACAGAATGTTGAGTCCCAGATATAATATATTATAATATATAATATATATATAAATACCGGTGGCTTGTAATAGTATTGAACATTCGTGATACCACGTGCATGCAGATATCACATACGGTGATACAAAAAAGTATTTATCAGTGGCTTTCTTTTGGGGAGGGGGGGGGGGGTGCGAATGATATAGCTTCCAACGGTAATGATTTTTTAAGATTAAAAAAAATCTTTATTCAATATTACACAAATATCGAATATCAGATCATCTGATAATGACATCATAGCAGTAGGATAATGATGTTTTCGTGGCATTCTCCACAAACATCGAAATTAGATAGACTCCCATCGATTTAAACCGTAGCATTTTTATTCTTTTGCGTCTCTCTGATTATCTCTAATGATGGTTTTGTGGCATTCTCCACAAACATGGAGATTTGATAGACTCCCATCGATTTAAACGGTAGCAATTATTCTTTTGCCTCTCTCTCTCTACTTTTATTACGCTGTAATGATATGTCAAACTCACTTGGAGAGACGAAGTGGGGGCATGCCACAATCAGATACGTATATAAGACAAGTGATTGTCTGGCAACAAAGACTGTCCGTGGAGTCGAATCAAGATAGCATTCTCACCACTACTATCAGAGACAAATGCTCCCCTGTGCCAGCGTAGGGGCAATGCCAAGACAACGTTGCACTCGTTGGCCCGAAATTAAACAGCCTCTGACCCAATGCGCCGAAACATCACCTGGTGACAGGTTGGTGATTTAAACTCTATTTCTATTCAGGGGGCGGCCCGCACACCTCTTACTCTTATTACTGCGTGTAAAACCGAAAGGCAGTAACTGCTTACTTAAAGCACAGGAGTCCCAGGAAATAATATGAAAAATTATTTTCGGTTAAAATATAGGAATGTTATCATGTTTATATGATTTAACCCTTTAACCGCCGGTGTCGCATATATTCGGGTTTTCATTTTTTTATAAGCACATTATGTACCACCTTTTAAACATGTTAAAGATAAAATGTGACATCAATCAGCAATATTTGAAAACAGTTGACCTTCATATGGTCAAATCTGAATAATTTTCACTCACTTGAAGTTGTGGATCGCGTCAGCGAGACACAACTTCAAGTGGGTGAAAATTCAGATTGAATAATTCGGCAGTTAAAGGGTTAAATGATAATTGTATAACTAATTAATATTTTACATCATGTTGTGTATTGCAAAACACACAAATTAAATTGTATTTTTTACCATACATGTAATGTATAAGTGGATGGGTAAAACTATTCATAGAAATTATTACAAAACGTTGGAAATCATGATTTTAGAAGCTAAACAATTCAAAATGGGCATTTCCTACGTAGCATACCTAAACTTTGACGCGACATTTCAGATGATGATTTTTACAATATACACTCTTTTTTATATGCAGATACCGCATCCAGGTAAAATATGGGAAATATAGGAGTACTTATTTAAATATACAAGGATCATTAAAATTCCTATATATTATACAGGGCTGAGACCCCTGTAAGGAGTTACTACCTTTTGTATTCGCACCTCTCTTACTCTTATGGGCACACGTTTATCTGGCCGCTACCCAGGAAACTAAGTGATTGTTGTTTCATGCTCCGGTGGATTTCAACCTCTAACCACCCTCTGCCACCTGCCGCCTAGAATATCGCCCACATCAGCCAAGGTGTAACACTGAAATGAGTGGCATATACATAAGCATATATATATACATTGACAGTGACGTCAGCGGTGTATCCCCGGGGAGCTATTTGGATTAATATCAGGACATTGTCTGGACAATTACTTCACCAGTACATAATTATGCGTAAGGCAGGAAACCTTTCTCTTATCCCAGCTTACAACCACCTGCATTTTGGAGTTTCCATACGAACACTATGGACAAAAAACTGTGCACATGTCATCGAAACATCCGCAACGGTAACATCAACCAAAAATCATAGCACTCGCTATCTCATAGGCGAGGCAGTGGCTTCCCCTTGATTTGTAATGGTTTTAAAAGTATTTACTCAATATATCGCAAAAAATATTAATGGATCAAGGTGGCTGGGTGCAAAGTTAAATCTTGAAGGGTGGCTGGAGGCAACGTTTTTATCTTGAAGGGTGGCTGGAGGCAAATTTTAATCTTTAAGGGCGGCTCGATGCAATTTAAATCTTGAAGGGTGGCTTCCATGGAGGGAAAATGTTGATCTTGAACGGTAGCTGGAGGCAAAGTATTGATCTTGATGGTTGGCTGGAGGCAAACTGTTGATTTTGAAGGGCGACTGGAGGCAAACGTTTGATCTTGAAGGGTGGCTGGAGAAAACGTTTTGATTTTGAAGAGTGGCTGGAGGCTAATTTTTCATCTTGAAGAGTGACTATAAAGAGGAAAAGTTTTGATCTTGAAGGGTGGCTGGACGCAACGTTTTGATCTTGTAGGGTGGCTGGAGGTAAAATTTTGATCTCGAAGGGTGGCTGGAAGCAAAGTATTGATCTTGAAGGGCAGCTGGATGCAAAATGTGGACCCTGAAGGGTGGCTGGACGCAAAGTTATGATCTCGATCGAAGAGCGACTGGAGGCAAAGTTTTGATCTCGAAGGGCGGCTGGAGACAAAATGTTGATTTTGAAGGGCGGCTGGATGCAAACTTTTCATCTTGAATGGCGACTGGAGGCAACGTTTTGATCTCGAAGGGCGGCTGGAGACAAAATGTTGATTTTGAAGGGCGGCTGGATGCAAACTTTTCATCTTGAATGGCGACTGGAGGCAACGTTTTGATCTTGATTTGTGGCTGGAGGCAACGTTTTTGATCTTGCTCGTGGCTGGATGCAAAGTTTTGATCTTGAAGGGCGTTTAGGGAGGAAGTTTTGATTTTTGCGCTTCTGTTTCAAGAGAGGTTTGAGGAGGTGACTATATGGCTTTTTTTCTATCCACTGAGCCAGGACATAATCAAGTGATTCATTTGATCAAAAGTAGCCAAACAATTCTACCAAAGTAGATCCCTGTAACACGATGAGCTAACCTGATGTTTGTCAAAGGACAGTTCAAAGTCTGCGATGTTTGCCCAAAATTGAACCAACATTGGTTCAATGAAGAATCTCACCCTTTCAGTAACTGATACAATTTTAAAGGAAGTGTTATATATTGACCCAAATTCAAAAGACGGAGAGTCTGCTTTTCGAGTAGTGTACATATTGAATTCGAACTGAAACCTCCTTTCAGAAACTGATAAAATATCAAATAAATTGTCATATTCAGCTAAAAATTAAAAAAAGGGGATTCAATTGGAAAAAATCATCGGAAGTTATTCTCTCATATTTCAATACTTAACGATGATGTAAAAATAAAAATATGTCTTCACATTATTTATCAATGATGATGTACACTCTGTGCCCTGGATATGTTTTTTCTCTGCTCACTCGTAAAGATTCAATATTGTGGGGAGACCCCGTAACAGAGAGGTAGCGTGCTCGGCCTAGAATCCTGTGTCTGGAGGGCAGTGTCATCTCAGCTTCAGGAGTTTCTCCTGGCCCAGTTTAGCCTATAGCCTATGTGCACAAAGGTGGCCTGAAACCCCATTCATTTGATTTCCGTGCAAACTTCACTGGTCATCAATGTATTCACTGAATTTTTGACGTAGACATGAAGAGATGATCATTGATCACATTGTTCACATAATTTAAAACAGCGAGCTGACAGAAACTCCAAGACACACTCAATATCACTGATTGAATTGCAATCTCCCTAATATGACGCATGCATTGACGGTGCCAGCTTTATCATGTTTATATATATGGTCCACAATAGTCCACAATAATTGCTTTGCGCCAATTTATAGCATTTTAAAACATTGGCAGTGCTTTTTCGATACTATTGGAATGGCAACAAGAACTATTGTAAACTGATACATTGGGTATTTTGTTTATTTAACAATTTCGCATATCTTGTTTTAAAATATGGTGATCATTATTATTTTTTTTATTTTAAATGTTTCTTATACATAATTAATGTTATTTTGCTTCTAATTCAACAAGACGACTATTTCTGTAATATTTATAAAATAATTTTAACGCGAAGTTCTTGAAAATGTGTCCATATTTTAGCGTTATCATCACCACATCTATAATAGTCTTTTAAGTATTAAGCAGTTCTTTACAATTTAACAGACCACGTATATAAGAACACAACAATGACACATGTGGTTTTGATATGTCACACAAGAGCATGATCATTGTAATGACCATAACATAATCATTGTGAAATATGGTTTGCTAAAATGTTTATTGTTTATTTAACAATTTTGCATATCTTGTTTTAAAATATGGTGATCATTATTATGTTTTTCTCGTATGGAAACGAAAACCTGAAATATATTGTAGATCTGGCAATATTCGTGAGGTCTTAAATCTCGCGAATTTCGCGTGGAGGACAAATTCGGGAATTTAAGAATCGCGAAATTTATTTTTATAATAGCGAGACTAAAGAAAAATAAAAAAAAAAAAATCGCAAATTTTCAACCTCATGAAAAGTCCCAAAATCCGAAATTCACGAAAATTTAAACACGCGAAAATTACCAGATCCACAGTATTGAACAGGGCCCGTATTATCGTACAAGTTAGGCCCTACTATATATTGTAGGCTTCTGATTGGTCGAGATTGCCATCTCGTCCAATCAGAAGCCTACGATATATCGTAACTTGTACGAGAATACCGGCCCTGACAGATAGAAGAATAATATACATATAGCAAATAAATAAATTATTTTTAAATTGAATATCAGCTTTCTGTACCGGATAAGCGCCATCTGGTAAATCATAATACATAAACATATCTATCTCTGGCTGGTATTGGCTTCTGTCAACCGATAGTTACATGTATACGTTGAGAGTTGAATGCAACGCTGAGTTAAGTATATAATAAGTAGAAAATGTAACTAGTGATAGAAAAACAATGTACAAATATCAGGTATTTAAGGCACAGTGAAATTAAGATCTATTATATTGTATCTAAACATTATCTTTTATCTGAAAATTATTGAACTGTTAACATGCTACTATAAGAAAAAGTAAGTTGTGAAACAGCTTTCTGCACACAAGGTATATTATAGTATGGTGAGTGACATAATGTTTAGAGATCGGGACGTTGAATCAACGTCGGTGCAACGTGATGTGCCAATGTGTTTCTGTAGCACACACAAATCTTATGGTATCGCATTTGTCAAACTTATGTATATATCTTAATGGTGGCAAATCTGTACCATACATGTAAGTACCAGCACGTCTTGGGAGAGTCCGTATGCTAAAAATTAGTCGGTTCGTTCACTACAGTTAATTCAGATTCAGTCACAATTGAGCACACACTTCTGATTGCTTTGTGGATATTTTGCTGCTTGTCCTCCTAGATTCACCTTATGTCTTCCGGTACCTGACTGACTTCCGGTACCACGTCCTTTAGGATCTATAGCACCAGGCGCGAGAACACTCATGACCAGCAGCCATCCCACAGTGACAATCATGCCCTGAAACGTGCAGTATATTTTATAGATTTATTACATTGACTCTGATAGTGATCATATATACGTCCCCTTTGGTAAAATTTGATTATCATATACATAATTATTATGTATGTCACTGTGGAGAGTAAAATTACAGTAGTTTATATCACATATGCCCTCAATGCTATAGTTTTTTTTACCTAATCTGTCAGTGACACAGGTACACATGATTGATATCCATTATAAAGATGCAGCTTATTACATTATTACAAAGATAATTATTAGCATCACTAAAAGCGACACAATCAGGCTAAAATCATGAAAAAAAGGTATTTTTATTTTGGCTTCTTAATAAGCTTATAATGATGTAAACATGTCCATAGGCTAGAACTGCAAAAGTTTTTAAATTTTTGTGTTGCGCATTTACCAGTCAAGCGAGATATAAGGACGAAATTCTCAATTTGTTTATTTTGGATAAAATTATGCATGTCTGAAATAAGAAATACGGGAATTTTGTCAAAATAAAAATACCGATTTTTTATTGATTTTAGCCTGATTTTGTCGCTTTAAGATAAGTAATGAAATCCCCGAAGAATAGAACATTCACTTGTGAATTATCTAGTTGATATGCCGCAAAATTATTATACTACAGACATCGCACACATTCACACATTGCTAATGTGATAAATAGAACACAGAATGATCACGCTTTCATAGTTAATGAAGTTGAATAATTATGCCACAGTACAATCACACATTGACATAGTAATCAAGCTAAATATATAATATAGCATGCACGAGTTTATAATATGAAATATGTTACAGGAATTCATAACTCGCATGTTAATTATCATGATTATCTGCTGGCTTTTTGTTTAATCTAAACATACACCTACCATCAGTTTCTTGTTCATCGTTATTCTTCTTTTTTTATCACAATGTAGAATGATAATACAAGCTCTGTGTTCGGCTCTTTATGCTATACTGAGCAATGACAACATAGGTTATTGGAATTCGCTGAACAACACACAGGCAGCTGACAAATGATGCAGCAAACTTGTAATCTGAGCTTCGCAAAATATCTGATCAACAGACAGGTAGTTTGATTCCAAGCTTCACAAAATGTCTCAGCAACACATATAGGTAGCTTGCAATCCCAGCTTCAGGAATAATATCTGAGCAAGAAATTGTTATCCTAGTTTCAGAGAAAGCTATTTAATAGACCTGCATCATCCTGGCAGTGGGTAGAAGCTATCTGAGCAATACAGCGACAGCTCCCACCACACATGAGATGCCGAGCCAATGTTGATCAAAGGATAATGCACAGTCTGTGATGCTGGGCCAACCTCAAAAGAACATTGCTTCAACGTCTCTTGTTTTTGCTGGCATGCTACCTTCCATCATCAGGCGTCACGTGTTCACACACAGATTGAACTCAAGAGTCACGTTACTTATTTTACAGGCTTTTACACAGAACATAAACACTGATGTAAATTATGTCAATACAACGCTATCATGGTTATATTTCTGATCAATATGGCATCAACTTACATGTATATCAAAGGGTGTGTTACGCACAGCAAAATAGTTAAACATCCTTTATTTAAATTACACTTCAGGCTTATGAGTTTGAAAATAAATATGCTGATGGTTACGCACTGTGATGCCGGAAGCATATAGCATTGTGCAGCACCATGTTGTAAATGACTATTGATTATCACATTAGGAGCTAGATAAGCTACCCGGTAACCTGCTAGCGCTCGCCCATGATCACATATAATATATGCCTATAGGAATGAGAAAGGGAGATTTTAATTTCGCACACAAACCCAGCGATCGGCCCATGCGAGCGCTGGGGGACATTCCCCCCCATACAAAATTAAAAATATGCAGCCAAATAGTGGCTTCTGCATGGTGACACCTATCACAGAAATTGAAGGACGTACATAAAACGTCCCATTTTGTTACATACACGCAAACTAAAGGCAAATAGAACATATTCGCTGTACAATTGCGATATTTTCTGATTATAGCCAGAAAGCGTGATATTTATGACCCCGGGGGAGTTGAATACGAGAGATTTCGTATTTCTGCGCTAGTTTTCATTTCCAAAGCGTCCGTAGTCAATGTGAACCCACTCAGCTCGGTCTTGTTCTTCATCTCGTTCTAATATTATCCCTTGGGAGGGCGCTACAAATAGACTATTTTTACTTTGTAGGCGTAAAATGTGTCTATCAGTTTTATTCTTAGTGTGCACAATGAATACAGAGGTGTAGCAGCCCTAGTCCTGCTAGACTCGTGTACACGGGTTGCTAAGACTTGTGTGTGGCGTAGGCCTATATATAGGACTAGCGCTGTTGTAGACTAGAATACAAGATAAGTTCCTGGCTGCACTGGCTGACGCTGTCTGACGATGTTCATTATTCTATTCTCAGTTGCTAGTGCGAGCTCGATATCCTAACTGGGATTTTTTTTCAATACATTTTTCCAAAGTAGGCCACACTTATTTATTGCCACTGATCTTCTAGTGTTCAAGCAATTTCCAGTTAAATTTAAAAAATAACGACGTCTCAGGTTTACTGGTTGGGTTGGCTAGTTTCTGCACAGACGTGTATTGGGCATGCCGCCTATGTTGTAATTGTAGACAAAGAAAGATGTTCAAATATTTGTTGTCGTGTTGGAATAGTGATAATAGTATTAATAACATGTTTTTTTCGCGCGATGGTGGCATTTGTGAAGGGCCACTAAAACAGCCTATCACCCTCAAATCATGTTATTATTATATTATTTAAAAATCTCCGATTTTGGGGCTGTCACGTCGCATTTCTTATTCGTGAAATCCCATTTTTAGTTACCGAAAATATACTTGGGTCTGAAAGTAAAAATAGGTAGATACGTGCTTACTAGAATAATGATATACATGCACGTTTAATCAATACTGATAATTCCCACTTGGCGCATGACGTTATATCGAAGTTATGCTCTGCAGAGTCGGTAATGTAGCCTACGTCATACCGTATGACTTCAGTATCAGGTATATATATATGGATTCTGTCGTTTATAGTCTCACCACTGGGCAATGATGGTCAGCGACATGTGCTGATGCTTCACGTTTCATTCTATCTGCAGATTTAATCTCTATTTTCTATAAATCATGGTCTAACGCTGATAACACTCTGATCGTTCAGCAACAGATGTGTGTCACGTGTCCTGGCAATGTGTACCACGTCATTAGGCATTGTGTAGACGTCACATGTGACAAGTGTAAAGTGGTTGGTGTGATCTCTTGTTTTATATCACTCTGGCTATCGTCGACATTTATCATCATTAGGTATTACCTGGTCATTACCTGACCATTGTATTATTTTTTTGGAATTACTCAACTGTTCAGCTTCTTAATGTGCAGACACCATCGATTGCGCTATCAGGAAATCGAGTGATTAAATCAAGTGATTAAGATCAAGATCAAGTCAATATTGAATCTTTATATGAGTGAGCGAGGAAAAAAACTTTTTTCCTTCGAAACTTGAAGGCTAGAGTGGGGCTCGAAGCCGCGATCCCCGACTTTCCAAGCAAAATATAGAAATATGAAAAAATTATAAAAAAAATGAAATGAAGTATAAATAAACAAGTATATGAGAAATAAAGTCAATAATTAAGTTTATAAAGAACGATGACAAAATCAAAATATGTAAAATGAAAATATATAAAATAAAAACATGTAACTAAATAACGTATGTGTTGTACGTCACCCGTTTGTGTTGTGTCCATACATGTCATCTGTTTGTGTGGTATGACCGACACATTGTGTGACACAGCTTTTCACAATGGGTGGCAGTAGTCGAGGTCGTAGGTTAAAGCTCCTACATGGGCTAATTGTGATGAGGTTACAGGCAGGCGGCGACATCAAACAGATCACCTGACAGGTTTAGTTCTGGTTGACACACCAGAGGTCAGGAAAGTCTTCACTCTATTTTGATATGTAGCCGGGAGAAGTTCATATAAAACATGAATGTCTGGGTACCTCACATAATCAGATAATGGTGTCACATCCGTGATCATTGGAAATCATATTATTACACTGTTCTGCAAGGCCAAAAATAATAACGGCTTACTTGAAAAGTAGACAGTTAATGCCGTTGCACGGCAGTATGGTGCTGTAAAAATGATAAGTATACTGCATTAAGAAGCTGTAACTGCAATATCTGTAGGAGTTTAGTTTTCTTTTCCACACAATCTACATGTTGCTGCCAGTCAGTATTTTTCCACTCTTAAAATGACAAGAAGCTGATATGCAAGTTTGCATTAACTTGCATTGCAATCAGGTTGGTTGGACATTATCGATTTTACCGATGTCTATGTATTAGTTTCGTCACGGGATTATTCATTGTTAATACCCCTAGCCGTAACTGAAATCCTTTCCCAAGACAAATGTCACAACGGCAATAATTTACTAGACACAGTATCGTAATAACACGGTCATAAAAAGCAAATTTAATATAAGTAACAGTTTTTTTATGTTGTTCAATTTGCAAATATTATTGATGTTACCCTATTAGTGAGAAACATAATGCAAAATATATTGCCTACTATTATAAAACAGTGATTTTCTCGGTTTCACTCATGATGTAGTTACGGCATTTTGTCAGCCAGCCAGCCAGCCAGCCAGCCAGGCAGCCAGCCAGCCGGCCAGCCAGCCAGCCAACCAGCCATGGAAGTGGTGTAGAACGAATAAGAATCCCCATCAGTCTCCAGGCTGTCATCTTGACCTCTATCTGTGTGACCTCTAACCCATCACCGCTGACCTATGACTTTATCAAATTGACCCTAGTCCTCGCCACCCACAGACACGTGGCAAGGAGGTGGCTATCACTTTCTGGTGTGGTTGGGGTGCAAAGTGGGACATGAAAGCGGCACGCTGTGTGTCAAAACGCCCACAACCTTTAACTCAAACTGTACTCATGATGTTAGTCCAATAAAAGTCAATCCTGTCGAGCAAATGCAAACGGGGGTAACGTCTTATTATTCAAGTGAGCAGTTACATTTGTTTGTCTTTGCAAAAAGAGACAGAGTAAACTGTATAGGCTATTTGTATGTCCAGTAGCACGAATATTACCTTGGAAACCTCTCACGACAGTACGTATTCTGACAATGGTCAGTATGGTGTTATCTAAATCAGCAATTACCTGATTACCACAATGCCCTCCACGGCCAAAAGGCAGTAACTGCTGACGTGTCAGGTAAGAAGGCTTTGCAGACGCAGTATAGTACCTAATACATTTATAACCTCCTATTACAAAAAGTACACACGATTGATTAGGAGCAAATAAATTAGGTCTAAATTTAAATAATAATAATATCACGTAAGAAACATAATTCAATATTATAATATTTACATCATGTACAGGCATACCGTCAACTATAATAACATAATTATTCAATAAGTGAATGCGGATGGATGGTGAAGTAAATCAAACATTTAACTTGAACTTTAAATCTCAGCATGTGTGTGAAAGTATCCTCCAATATGAATACAGTTAACCCTTTACCCGTCAAATTATTCAATTGTAATTTTCACCCACTTGAAGTTGTGTCTCGCTGACGCGATCCATCAATTCAAGTGAGAGAAAATTGTTCAGATTTCACAAAATTGGAGGTCAGCTGTTTTCAAATATTGCTGATTGATGTCTCGTTTTATCTTTAACATGTTTCAAAGCTGACATGTAATGTGCTAATAAAAATGTAAAACCCGAATATAATCGGGACCGGCGTTTAAATGGTTAAAGATGGGGCATTTTTGTCTTAAAAATGGGGATTGTGTGTACATTATAGAGAAAGCCGAAAGATCATACAGCTTGGTATAGTACAAAAACAAGCTGTTCGCAAAACAAATACTTTGGCCGAAATTTGTGTTAGGTAAATTATATTTTACACGAAATACTTGCATAAGGACGTACTAAAGGTTCGCCACAGTAATGTCAAGCAATAGCTTATTACAATCAGTGGCAGCTACATATAGCAACCCATGGTCCAAATATTTTATGCAAAATTGTAACTATGTTAAATCAGTTGTTTTCATGAGCGGTCTTAGGCAACAACAAGTCAAGTCTTATTTGTAAAAAAGTAGTATTTTAACTTATACTGCTGGTGATGATTTTAGAGTTTGAAGGTCATAAAATATAGTTTTCACTGATATCACTGTCATGATGCCTAGAAAGACCTTATTGTTTATAACAAAAATGAATTCCTATACCCAATTAGGCATCGACGACATATCACTTATAATAGGTTTATGCTGTGGTACCGTACTGTATATTTTCTCATACTTATACAACATATTATTCATACTTTCTATATTTATAAAATAAGTTTCCGGATCATTAGTGGTGTCGACTAAAGAGTCAGGTCTAATAGAATGATTTATAAAATCGAATGATTTAATTATACACATATATACATGTATTAACATATTAAGTAATATTGTAAGTTTTGCATAGTGATTTTATAACCCATAGTTGTGTTACATTTTGGATCATCAGGCCTGTACCATGGAGACAGTAGACTATCTCCATGCCTGTACAGATAATACGGTACATGTACTGTATATATGTCTGTTTCTGGTGGCCTTTAGTGATGCTTGTGAGACATGCATTGTAATTTCATTTGATGGCAAATAAATAAATAAAAGTTAGCCTTCACCCTAGCGACCACTAAGTTTTAGAGCCGATTTTTTGTCATACACAAGCTATATGTTTACGAGGTATCTGTTTTGTATTTTCATGAAAAGTTATATGTTTTGTATATTCATGACAAGTTAAATGTTTTGTATATTCATGACAAGTTATATGTTTTGTATATTCATGACAAATCAAAGATTCTTAGTCTCACTCACTCACTCACTCACTCACTCACTCACTCACTCACTCACTCACTCACTCACTCACTCACTCACTCACTCACTCACTCACTCACTCACTCACTCACTCACTCACTCACTCACTCACTCACTCACTCACTCACTCACTCACTCACTCACTCACTCACTCACTCACTCACTCACTCACTCACTCACTCACTCACTCACTCACTCACTCACTCACTCACTCACTCACTCACTCACTAATGAAAAAACATTGTGTGGAACGTTGTCTGTTAAGAGCGGTGACAGTGATGTGATTCCACTGAGACGTTTATCTAAAGCTGTTTTAATAATAGTACAGCGTACACCAATATTAGAACACGTCTGAGCACCAGGTCACACAGGTAAGGGGACATTTCATATTAGCCAAACGAGCGGATAGCCTTTATGTTTTGCTCATGACGATTGTTCTGTTGTAGTTTTGCTAATAACGTACGTGTAAGAAGATTACGTAAATATCTGTTCTTTCACTCTCCTCATAATTGCATTAGGTTAATGTTAAAGATCAATTGGATGAAAACTTGACATGATTACCTGGCTTAGATGATGTTGGAAGTGACATTTTCCACGATTGTCAATCCCTTTGTACAATGCCCAGTTCAGATGTCTTCACCTACAAATCTCTGCAAAGCCAAACTGCGCGGTAACTGCCTACTTGGAAAGTAAGCAGTTACTTCTTTCTAGCTTTGCACTGCAGTACACAATGCCAACTGCCATTATGCAATTCAATTCAGTTGAGCTATAAGGGGGTCGCATCTGTCACTCTATTAGTGTTATATTTGCTTAATATCCTTTGTTAAATATTATGGAAGCAAGCGTCACTACGCACGAAATATTCCCGATCTCAAAGTTAAATTTTGTACCTGCCATTTCGTGCGCTCGAATCGCAGGTCCTGGAACGAAATAACATTTCGTAGGCACAAACACAAAATTGCCCGGTGACGGTGAAGCAGTTGTTGTGTTGCTATTTCGTGCAACAACAAATACTTCACGGGAACGAGAAAACTTTAATTTGCTGAACGTGAATTTGGCGGTGACGCCTGAGCAGTCGCCCGTTGATCGGCAGCGTGACTTGCACTCCATCCACCATTCCAACTTATAATAGTGAAAAGTCATCTAATTAAAGATAAAAACACCTTGCAACTGGTAATTAAATCCCGGGCCACATTCATTGCTGTGCAGTGCCAAGCCAAGAGGCAGTAACTGCTTACTTTTCAAGAAAGAAGTTACTGCTTTTGGCTTAACAGAGGAGCAACAGTGTTGTGCTGCGTCATAAAAATAACCATAATTAATCCGCTGTGACAAAACCGCCAAAACGTGCGGACTCTTCTGAGTAAGGCGATTAAAAATCCTACACGAATCGCTGACGGTTTTCAAATGACAATGTACGCTCCCTTGTGATATCATGGCACTTTTGAAATAACATTATAGTTTGAAATTGTTATCCACCCCTAGCCAACGTTAAGCCAGGACTAGGCTGACGCCTTGTGTATGCTGGGTAGCTGTTGATCGCCGTAGCGATAAAAAAAAACTGGATACGGAGTTTTAACTTTAAATCGTCAAGTTTCAAATCGTGGTAATCAAAATCTTTCGGAAGCTCACACTCCAGATTATTTAGCATTTATAAGTTATCGTCCGTGAACCAATTATAGGCAAAACTACACGATCTGTCAATGTGATTAATTTATTAATTAGAAGGTAAGTTTTCCTTTAATTATCTCTCTATATGCAAGTTAATTAACACATTTTTGCATTTTACTCTCACTATCACCAACGGATACGTTTACGCCCCCACAGCCGCGTGCTGCAAATAAAATGTAATACTCATGGCATTTCTAATCCATCTTCTGCAACGTTTCATAGTTGTAAAAAGTGATTTTAACTCGTATTGCTGCGTCAATATTTTTTTTATTGAAATTGACTTTGCTAACCCCATTTAAACCAAAAACAAGAAAATGAACCAACTATGCATATTATATAGTTTAATATCACTAATCCATGGGCCAGATCCAGCAATATGCATTTTCGTTGCACCCCCCCCCCCCCTCGCAACTTTGGTTTGATGGTATCAGTGTCATATAAGATCACATTTTCACTTGTTGTCATTTGCATAACCTGGGCAGTAATTTTGACAACAGCTTTTTGTAAGCGGGGGGTCGCCCAAAAAAAGGTTACCCGCCCATTATGGGTA
Organism: Flabesymbios commensalis; assembly: GCA_964017125.1. Classification (NCBI taxonomy): domain Eukaryota; kingdom Metazoa; phylum Annelida; class Polychaeta; order Terebellida; family Flabelligeridae; genus Flabesymbios; species Flabesymbios commensalis. Next base: position 37,583,087 of record OZ024906.1, on the reverse strand, counting down.
CAGTGTGCTGGCGGGTTAAAACTGTGTTCCACTAATCTTAGGGGGCCTCATTATGTTCACACACCCTCAATGAAGTTGAAATTTACCTGATTAACATGTTTATTAGGTAATTACGTAAATTTCGAGCATATTTATTGCGATTTTAGGCCAAAATATTTGACTTTTTCATGTTTTTATTGTTTTTGATATTCTATATAAATAATATATGAATATTTATGGTTATGTTCTGTTAGTAAATATTATTTCAACTGATTTGGTGAGAAGACAGCACCTCATACCTCAGCAAAATGCAGTTGTGACCTGCCAAAGAAATAATTCACGTATCTTTATTATTTTGCGCGATTTCAGAATCTTTGTTACCAGAGTTATGAACAGGATTGCAGAAAGTGGATGTTTTTGGTTTATAGCCTGATGTCCCATGATATTGTAGTAAAGTGTAATTACGGTAGGTAAGGTTAGGTAACATATTTGACTACAGCACTTTATTTCAGAAATGTAGCTCTTCTTACGGGTCCCCCGATTCTTACCACCAGACTGACATGTAATATAAGATTAAATATCAGATACCATGCCGATGTCTTAGTAATGTAGGCTAAGTTGGCACACTAATGAATCACAAAAATGAGCATTTACTAATAGCGCCGATTATTATACCTGTCTGATTGCTTATATCACTGAATATTCAGGATATGGCTGAGTCGGCAGTCACTCTGGGTGCCCCTACTGCAAAAGTTTCTCGTCAGGACCCAAACTGCATGTGAGGCCCGTCTCTGGTGAACTGATTCCTTTCACGGCAGCGAGTTGGAAAAAGTTTCAAGAATCAGCTGAATAGAGCAAGATGATGCTCACGAGCAGCTGAAGGTACACTGGGAAGAGGGTCCAGCTGGAGCTTATCATCGTCTGTACTACCAGACATACATCAACAAGACCCTAATCAAGTTACTGCAAGACAAAAGGGAACGTGGAGACTGGTCATCAGAGCAGGCATCCACGAGTGCACAAGCAAACAGCAGCACTAATGTGAGAGAAGTCGATCATCAACGCCTACACCAAGGGAAGATAGTCGCATCTTCTGTCATCAGGAACGGCGGCAGTCAGGATGAAAGCGTGAAACACTGACGCAATGTCTATCTATCCAGACAAGCCAGAAACTACTAGAAGTGGCAGAGCAGGAAGACGACCAGCCATTTCTTCTTCAAATAAGAGACAAAGTTAATCGCTATCGAAGTGAAGTATCACAAAACATGTTTCGGAAGGCACCACTAGATATGATGTCTACGAAACTGCATTCACACATAGTTGTTGTTGTGGATAAGAAGGTATTTGATGACATGGATATCATGAAGATGACGGAGCTGCGGGACACCTACTTCGACATGCTGGAACAGCCTGACATAGATGCCCAGATGCAAAGCCAGACTCAGAAGCAGTAGCACTACGGTGACAGACTGTCATTTTGGCAGCTACATAACAAGACGGAAACGGAGATCATTTTCTCAAATGATGTATCTACTGGCCAGGCGGTTGAAGCTGTTGTAGTTGCAACCGAAATGACCAATGCCCCACTACCACACAAGTGGAAAAAAAATACCCATAACAAGATTCACCAAGTGTTCAGATGTGCACAAATAATTCGAGCAGAGCTCATGACCATCCGCAATAGAATGGCATGGCCACCAACATCTGATCTGATGTAGAATCTGCTGGCATGGGTGCTGTGTGGAGATTCAGATGACGAGGCAGAGTCTGCAGACTCTACACTGTCCGACCAAAAGCACAGGCACGTCATGGCAATTGCTCAAGATCTCCTGCACTGCGTTTTGAGTGGACGGGTGATGACTATTATTGAACAGAAGGTGGAAGCACCAATATCAGAGAGGCACATTGGGTTAGTTGAAGATGGTGGTGCCATCTACACACCTCCCAACATCCAACCCAATGTGGATGTTGTCATGTGCTGGGACAGCACTGACATCAACGAAGAAACTCTGAGTGACCATGGTACAACTACACAACACAAATGAAATCATCATGCAGAGAGCTGCTCAGTCTGGTGGTGCTGTGGCATCTGAACCGCGTGCCCAAAATACCAGTACTAGGTGGAAAGATATGCTGCCAGGTTTATGCTACGATGCCGACATGATGATGATGATGATGACTTAGCTTTATAGGCCAAAGCGCAAGAGATTGTCTGAAAACAACAAGAAGAGTTCAGCAATATGATCCTCAGGATGGGAGCCTTCCATACCACTATCAGCGTGACATTGGAAAGAGGTTTGCAGATGCTGGACTGTCAGACCTCGTCATTGAAGCTGGCATTGTAGCCACAGGATCTAGCGTAGTAGGAAGTCATTAGTACAACCGGGCCATGCGAGCACACAAGATAGTCATGGAGGCGATGTAACGACTTCGTATGAATCTTTCAAGCAATGGATGGATGAGAACGAGAAGGATGCCTACCGGGCTGTCACAGATGAGATGGACACAGTTTGCACTGACACCACTTCAGATGCCCTCGGTGTCTTGCTCGCATCACCGAAGTTCTAACTACTTCTTGAACTGTTCCGTGCAACCTATTGCTGTCTTCATACATAGACCAGGGCCCGTATTCTCGTACAAGTCACGATATATCGTAGGCTTCTGATTGGTCGAGATGGCCATCTCGACCAATCAGAAGCCTACGATATATCGTAACTTGTACGAGAATACGGGCCCTGGTCTGCCTGCTGCTGCGATTCACCCGAGCAACGCGAGAGGGAATCTGGAGTTTGCACATGTGCTACATCCATGAGATGCTTCCATGGGTCTTTGCCTATGACAGAACAAACTATGCGAGGTACTTGTTTATTTACTGGTGCAAGATAACGCTGCTGCCACGGACACATCTTCATGCCAATGCCATGCTTGAGACCGGCCAGTTTACAGTCCAGCGCAGCTCAAATAGTGCCCGTGGACCAGATGATCAGGTATCTACGACGCTAAAAGCTAGCAGCACAAGGATGCCAGTGTGCCACACACGAAGAATGATGCAGATGATGTCCACAAAGTCATGTACACCATCAAGAGCTGGATGAACCCATTTAAATCCCGCAACCCAATGACATTGCAGATCATTTGCTGACTGCAGAGCAGAACGGAAATGATGCGTTCACCACTTTTGTTGAGAAGAGACTGCAAACACGTGATGTTGACTTGTTCGCTCCACTGCCAAAGGCCAAACTACAGACGTTCCAAAACCTGATGAGGTCAAAGAAAACCAAAGCCGCTGTGATATCGTGATATCGTCATCAAGGCTGACATAGATCTGTTTGCCAAGATGGTCGTCATAGCGCAGCATAGGTGGATGAGCATGCAAGATGTGTTGAAGAATCCTTATGGACCTCTGCCACGGTCAATCACAACTCCCGATGGTGCTCCTGCGAAGATATTTAATCTCCAGTATGATTATCGGTGGAAAGCTGAAAATCTAATCAAGTCATCTCCATTCTCATGGGTAACTTCATTTAAAAAAAATTGGAGAGATCCAATAATTATTATTTTAAGCTCTAGCATTAGCAAGAATTTTGTTGAATCTTAGACCTTGACCTTTGACTTTCACCTTGGGTAAAAAATATTGCCGGGAGGGGTTGAAGGTTTTATGAATTATGAATTCAATCTGATGCAATGTCAATATGCTGGTGTAGTAGCCAAAAGGCTGTGTGCGGCGGCGGAGACGTCAGCGGCGGCGCACGAAGTGGACGACAATACATGTATCCCTTCGGGCCCGATGGGCCGAGGGGTAAAAATGATTTCATACTACGGCTACTTTGATACACATGCATGTGTGTGTTTGTAAATGTTCGGTGCCTTTACACAAGATGAAACATAAAGATTCAAGCCCATAGTTGTATTATCAGATTTTCTCCGAATTTTTGCCGACCCCCCCCCCCCCCACCACGTACAAAATGCTGTTGTCAAAATTACTGCCCAGGTTGTGCAACTGACAACAAGTGAAAATTTTGTCTTATATGACCCAGGAATCTGCTAGAAGCATCAAACCAAAGTTGCAAGGGGGGTGCAGCGAACTCCTTAAATATAGCCTTTTCGGGATCAGGCCCATGGACTATACCGCCTTAATTGAAATTTACGACTGTGCATTTAATCAATTTGAGTCAATATTGTTGTCGTGATAAAACATCATGAAAATGCATTATATTTTCACCCGTTGCACTGAACCATTAATATGTTGCTATACTTGATATACACAAGTCATAAATTATGTGCATCCTATTCATGATCGCACAATATCCACGAACCTTTTGACTAGTGTCATTTGATACGTGCTTTTTATAATATGTATTTACAAAAAAGCTAGTGTTGAGACAAGGACTAGTCGCTAAGATAACTGTGAAAGGGCTATATATTCCGTGTTATGTTCTATATAGTGCCGAAGTTGAATGGCGGTTGTACATTATCATCTTATCATGATCATGTAAACTGTGAGCCACAATCAGTAGATTATGATCTATCTGACATGTAATTCTTTGGTTGAACATCATCTGCATCTCGCCTTCTTCGATTTGATTTTTAAAATAAACCTCATGTAGGCCAGAATGATTTTGAAAATGATATAAGTGTCAAAAAGTCAAACTGAATTCATTATGTAATGGAATTTTTCAGGATGAAAATTTGTAAGGTAAGGGAACAGACTCGAAATTAAACAAAAATGGCCGCCTTTGAAAATATTAAATTTCATTTTTAGTTAGAACTTTGCTTCTTTTTCAACTAGAAGTTCAATTTTGGTTGCAAATTGTAGGTTTTCCAGATCAATGGTTAGTAAACTGTTCAGAAAAAGATTTAAGATGGCCGCCAATTTGTTTATATTTTTTCCTAAATTGGAACAACAAATGTTGTCTTGCATTTTTAATTTGTGCGATATGCGCATGCGCAAAGCTATAACCTGTATTGTGTCCAGGGGCTACCTCAGGGGTCGTCCTTGAAAAAGAAGTCGGTTTCTCGGGGTAGCGTTAAAGCCGCCAAAACTGACAGGGTCAATAAACAAAACTCTCACCTTTTCTAATATGACCTATGTTTGGATAATGTTGGCACACAGTCAACAACGCTGGGCCAATATTAGCACAGAGAAATCCGTCTAACCATTTGTAAACTAGAGCATGGTAATATAAATGTAATATAAATAAATTTATTAACAGTATGCATAATATTATTGCCAAATTCAAGTCAATCAATTCGTTAAACCCTGTGTTAAAACATGTTCAATAATAATTATATTGATTTTTTTCTAGCTATACTTACTGTATTTAATTTTGTTATGTTTTACCATGGTTAGGTCGGGACAAATTTTCATGGATGAAACAAATTGTCCCGAAGGTGTTTTATTATTGGCCAACCGTTGTAGACAGTAAATTAACAAAATAACACATTATGTTAACACGTCCTGTTTGCTGAATGTAATGCCCTTTAGGCTGATATCAATACAAAAATATCGGAGTATTTTTAAAGAACAAAGACTGACCCCAAAATGGCCTCCGAAATTCGTGCCAACAATTAATATAGCTAGGTCCACCGCAATGTATTTTTAGGTAATACCACTTTTTTGGAAAGTAACAACGTATATATAGTCTGCTCAGGGGGGGGGGGGGCGGGTTGCTTTCAACTAGAGATAAATAACAATATAAAATTATAGAGATAAACTATCCATTTTGAAATTTATTTAGCTACATTTTTATAGCAGTGAATTATTTAATTTTTATTTATTTTTATGACCTTTGCCAAATTTTGAGGTCAACTGACCATCTGTCATTTTTTATGTCTAGACAGTATATAACAATTTTAGTCAATATATAGATATTTGCAGTTTGGGGACCATTTTGGTCCGCCACCTTAGATTTCAAGTATGCCATGTACCATATTAGACACAAAACAAAGTGATAATGCATCAAAAATAATCAATTTGAATGATTAATGGGCAAATAACTGGAATTTTAAAGATTTGGACGCCATCTTGAAAATTAAACTTTTTACATGGTTCGATTTTGGTAAACTATTGATATGTTATTAAGCACACCTTATACTACAATGCTTTTTTTTAATATTCTGCTTGATGTTAATCTTTTTTGTGGTGATATAAACGTTTGATAATGGTTAAAATTATTACTAGCCGAGAAACATGCGTAGTGTAGAATCATGAAATCATAATTGCTAATGTACGTATGCGTAGTCGTAGTGAGGTGAATATAGTCGACTCTGAAAGACCAAGCGATCTGTGCCAACATTTCTAAGTTTTGTTTGTTGATATCAGTCGGGTAATCAGTTTTTTCGTTGTAGACACATTTTTACAATGCATTGAATTTCAAGTGATAATCACTTTTAAGAATTAACATTTACTTAAGTCTTTGTATTTATCGTAATGATAATTGACTAGATTGATATATTTTAATTATTTTTTTCCTGAAAATATTAAACAATATAGTGGATTTTTTTTTATTTCAAAAGAACGTAGATTGTCAACACTGTTTTTATTTATATTAATTATTCTAATAATATGAAAAACTAATTCAATGGTTTCGTTAGTGTATCTATGACAGGTCGTTGTAAGTTGAGTACTTCTATTATAAATAGCTTATATAACTAGAACAACTTTTGGTTGACATTATCTTTGCTGACTCATTCTTCGCAAGAAGATTACAACAATGACACTATTTCTAGAATATAGTGAGTCATTTACACAGTTCTTTAATGGTAAGTAAATCAAACGATTGTGTACTAGAATATCAGAGAATATGTAAGATATTTCAGATAATCACTGTGGCAAAAATATAGTTGAATCACTCACACGACACATGATCGACTGGTCCCTTTTAAAGGGACTCAATCAGACTAAAATCTTAAAAAAATCGGTGATTTTATTTTGGCTTCTTAATATGACCATATGATGTAAACATGTCCATAGACTAGAACTGCAAAAGTTTTTAATTTTTGTGCCGCGCATTCACCAGTTAGGCTAGATACTTATGCATGTCCGAAATAAGAAATCGGGAATTTCGGCTCTATATCTAGCCTAACAAATACGCCCACAATCAATGAAATAGTGCCAGAAATGGAGAAAACCATTAGAAATCATACGTCACACATGAAATTTAAAGAAACCTTTGAAATGTTTTATGTATGCTATATTTATGGCGGCCATTTTTGATTTTTACTTTTGTGTATTTCCTGCAAAAAATGTAGGGTTGTCCACCTAGGTTTTGTTCCTGAATATATGTAGAGATGATTTCCAAAAAGCTTATTTGTTTGACAAATAAGTCAGTAATAATAATTTTTACTTTGTCAATATAATATCATTTGAAAAATCGGCATTAAATTATATCATTTTAAGAAGTAAATTGCTAACTACCACAAATTTTTTTTAATTTTAAATCATAGGCCATATTTTTATATCGACCTACACGTGTATTTTAAGCAGTTTGCTCATTGAAATAATTATGGAAACAAATAATGAATATAAATGATTTTTCGTCATGTTAAACAGACACGCACTGAGACTCACGTGTTCTCGTTGTGTAGTTTACGGGGACACCACACACCGTTTTCGGTGCAATGTGTATCCACCATAACAAGTTGTTATTATCTCAATTACATGTAAAGTGTATATTGGAGCACAGCAAATCCAGGTAAATTTATCTTCAAAAAATATCGTTCTAAGGTTTATAAAATAAAGCTCAACAACCCTTAAATATCAAGCTGGAATACATAATTTAGGATGTAGGGCCTATCTGTTTTTACTTTTTGTTTTCACATTTGTTACATATATGTATTTTGTAAGTTTCTATTTTGCGTGATTAACACTGGTTTTATTAATATTCGTTGTTTGTCATCGACCTTTCCTTGCTTCTCATCGCTCGTTCTTTGTTTCGCACCCTCGTGTTTTTGCAGTCTCGCACTTTCGTTGTTTCTCACTTTCCTTCTTTCGTACTTTAGTTGTTTCGCACTTTTGTTGTTCCGCACTTTCGTAGTTTCGCACTCTCGTTGTTTCGCATTTTCGTATTTTTGTTGTTTCGTACTTTCGTTGTTTCGTACATTCGTTGTTTGGCACTTTTATTGTTTCGCAGTCTCGTTGTTTCGTACTTTCGCAGTTTCGTATTTTCGATGTTTCGTACTTTCGTAGTTTCGCACTCTCGTTCTTTTACAGTTACGAATTTTCGTACTTCCTTTATTTCGTACTTTCGTTGTTTCGTACTTCCGTTGGTTCGAGCTTTCGTTGTTTCGCAGTCTCGTTGTTTCGCGCAGTCCGGCACTTTCGTAGGCCTACTTTCACTGCTTCCCACTCTCCTTGTTTCGCACTCTCGCTGTTTCAAATTTCGTTTTTTCGTACTTTCGTTTTTTTGCACTTTTGTTGTGTTTGCCTATTCGATCCACTCCCATCCTTTCCCAGCCCCGATGGTTCATTCGGTTCGGTTGTGGCTGGTAGCTTGAATTAAATACCGGACAAGCCTGATGATTATGTTTCATCGTGGTTGTACATATACAGGATTCTAAATTGTTCAAAGGCCTGAGGTGTGTAGTACTTATAATATTGTGTAGGCCTACTATAAAGAAACCTTGACAAGAGTAGGGCATAGTGCCGTCTTCATTTAGGTCATTTCATAAATCTATGACATAGTCCAGACTTCGGGCGTCCTTTTGTAGCGATATTGACAAAATGAGCAAAAAACGACGCAAAGCAATATTCACACACTCCCCTCACCTCCGCTTCACAACGAAAGTACAATACAATGAAAGTACGGAACAACAAAAGTACGAAACAGCTGAAGTACGAAACAAAGAAAGTACGAAAAAACGAAAGTATGTAAAACAAAGAAAATACGAAATAACGAAAATACGATATGACGAAAGTACGAATTAAAACAATGAAAGTGAGAGACAGTGAGAGTACAAAACAACGAAAGCTCGAAACAGCGAAAATTCGAAACAGGGCAAGTGCGAAAGTGCGAAACAACAAAACAACGAAAGTTCGAAACAACAAAAGTGCGAATCTACGAAACAGCGAAAGTGCAAAACAACGAAAGTGCGAAACTACGAACCTGCAAAACAACAAAGGGGCGATTCGAAACTTGTTATTACTTGCTACTTGTTACATGAAACTGCGATGCGAATTAACGAAAGTGGCGTGACTGTGAAACAACAAAAGGGCGATGCAAAACTACGAAAGGGCGATGCGAACTGTGAAACTACGAAAGTGTGAAATTACGAAAGGGGGATGCGAAGGAGGGATATTAATTTCAAACTGCGAAGATGGCCATATCCGGATACCATACAAAAGAGTACAAAAACATTATTTTTGAATACTTATTTTTTGCTTAATGTTCTTAAAACAATTGAAACATATGTGAGAGCTTCGATCTTTGGCGGTCTGGCACCGACCACGCTACTACAACCCACAATGTTGAGACATAGAAGCAAGGTTGGCTTAATGTTGGATCAATGTTGTAGTCAGCGGAAATGCAATAAGTCAGCATTGGCTCAACGTCGCATGTATGCCATACATGTACTGTTCACGACAAAGTTGCAAAGTTGCATTTATCATTTTGTTAATAATAGGATTTGATATAATATTATATAAATTATCAGGCATGCACACCGTGTTTTGCTGATTAATCGCCTTTGATTAATTTCACTTCGTTTCGTAATAAACCTAAAACTCTGAAGAGGTTGACGTTTAATTAGTCAATGCGTTGATAATGAAGTGAACATAAATAGTAAACTTGAAATAACAAATCATATCTGCAGATTACTTCACTGATTTAATCTCACATTATAATTATTTCTTTTTTGTCCGCGCTTTCCTTTAATTCAGAATAAATAACTTAGCTTTACCTTCGTCGTACTGAATAGTTGATTATGCAATTTGAAGCTTCAAATGACGAAAAATATTTATATTTATGTAAAAAGACATCTCTCAAATTAAAGAATTATTTAACTGACAGTGCCAACTATTTCAGCAATTATAGCGATATTTTATATTGTTCGCAGCTTGTTTGAAACTATATTGGGTGTAGCAGCACAAGGGTTTGTTATTACGTATGTTTTAGTTAATCATACCACTACGAAGCTTTGTCTCCCTCTCAACACTCAATATCTCATTAATCAGTTATTTATTTTTCATGGCATGTGTTGCTAGAAGGCATTCAACGGCTCTTCAACCTTTTTTCTTCCAAAGACGTAGTTTGCTCAAAGTATTTTGAGCTAGAATAAACAGGTAAACATGGTAAATATAACGTCGGTTGGAAAAATCACAATAAATGATTTCATTACACATTATAGTTATATTTCGCTTTGTATAATCAGTTTATGATTATATCATTATATAAAAAAAAACATTTTCTGACCTTTTATTACATTTATCTGTGTGGTTTTACACTCGTCATACTAATGTGTTTATCATCCGACGTGAGTGTGACATCTTTGAGAAAGAACTGGCTGGAGACAAGCAATCCTAGTGACTCACAAGCAATACTGTCATGCAAAGCTAAAAGTAAAAATGCTGTGACACTCTACATTCAAAGGTAAGACTCAGAAACTTGTATTTGTTCATTCAGAACATAATACAATATGACAAAAATAATGTACAAATTGATAATAAGGTAAATAAAGTGGGAGATCAGCACTAAGATAAAAAATGTCTCTATTGGTCTGACCACCGTCCTAATATAATGATAAAAATGACTTAATTTGATAAAAACATAATGACAATGCCATTGAAATTACTTGAATGCACATTATGAATGATGATTACACTCAAAACAATCTAGTGTAAGCTTAGGCAAATAGACTTTCATAGTTTGATAAGCATATGTTTTACCTAAACGTGAATGGGTATACCGTTTTATACAATAAAATAATGACAACAGTAAACAATCGAGGAAATAATATATGAAAATGACTTATTTGCTAATTCGTGTTAGACATTGTCAATTTCAACGCGGTAGACCTGGTATCATAATATGTAAGTTCGAAGTGAAACACAAACTTTCTAAATATTCAGATAGGCTGTATGTATTTATAAAACAATTTCAACTGTTGCAAGCGAAACAGTTCACCACTTTTTAAATGCGAAGTTGTTTAAATAATTGCAAGAGATTTACTAATCAGTGTTATAATGCAATTTTTTTTCTGTGGTAAAACAATATAACCAGGTTTAATTATCCAGTATTAAAAGATAGTTGATATACGGCGTGACAAGTGTAATATGCAATAACACAAGTACATCAAATTGGAATACATACGTCATTTTTTTAATGCTCTAATTGGCACATATAAATCTACATGAATTGTTAATAACATGATTAATGTTAGAATCCCATCGCAAAATTATCCACATATTCTGTAGTATCATTCGATATTGATAAATGCTACATTTGAGATGTCATATTTACTAATTGAAGTAGTATCAAAGGGGTTACTACTCTGGACTCTTTAGTAGTATCGTCTGCAAAACGGCGAATAAGGCAAAAAGGCAAATCAGATTTTCATTGCCAAAGAGGCAAATCAGAGACAGAGGCAAATTGTAAATATAAATTAATCAACTTGACTAAAACAGTGGATATACAATCCCGTCCAGCAGACGTTTTAGTTTTAAATCACTAATAAAAATATTATCTATATCATTCTCATTAATTAAATCAAAATTTAATCCAGTTTGGCGAATGATATTTAAATAGTCATGGCAGCTTCTATATAAAAATCGATACCATGTCATAGCGAAGTTCCAATACTTGTAAAAAAATATGGTTAGCTGTATCGCGCTGAAAATATTAACGGATGTAGGACATTCTTTATTTGCACATGTTTATTTAGAGCATCATTTACTGTTGACCAAGTCATTTTAATGATTATCATCCTTGTAAACCTGAAAACGATTAACAAGTTATTGTTTTTCGGTTTTACAGAGCAGAATATTGCACACATAGGCTCTATACATGGACGCCTTTATGCACAACTGAGCCAACCCTCAAAAATTCGAAAATAAGTTAAGTGTGTCAAATGATAGACATTATGAATAGCCTTTATTTAAAAATTAACCGGAAGTTCAGATTGCACCCAACACGCCACCTGGTGGCACAGACAAAATCAGTACATGTAAAATCTCAAGATTCATTTTTGCACAATTGGACAAACCCACACATGTATTTCTTCCATCAGCCTGACAGTCCCTGTGATTACACCTGAGCTATAAACGTTACACGTATTTTACTTGAGACATGTCACAGCTAGATCTACAGAGGATATAGAGATAATAATATAGTAATATGCTTATTGATGTATTTTACTACATATTTGTTAAATTGACAATAAATGTGGCTTGGTCTACTTGTGCATAAATCAAAATCTTAAAATTGATTTATGCACAACTGGACCAACCCACACCTTTATTTTTCCAATCATCCTCGTAGTCCCCGTGATTTCACACAAACTATAGAAAGATACATATATTTTTATTATAATAGATCTACAGAAGATGTAGATAGACTGTAATGTGCTTATTATTGTAAATTTTCTACATATATTTGTATTTGTTTAATTTACAATAGATGTGGATTGGTCCAGTTGTGTAAAGCAAAATGGTCATTCTTATTTATACACAAATGGACCACAGCTTGTTTTAGGCAGCGAGGCTCGAAACCGGAGGTATCAGAAGATGCGAATATTTTCCATGAATAGAGAATGTGAATGTCGTGTGTTAGTTTAACTCAATATTCCCCTAATTCGTTTTCTTGAATTTACAGTAGAACATAAACTTCAACTTCATTTATCTCAAAACAAACTTTTTGGGGTTGGTCCAGTCGTGCATAAAGGCGTCCAAATGATATAATTATACCTTACACACAGATTGAAAAATAGTGGTATCACCTGTTTGCCTATCGCTTGTCGTTTTCTAGTCCACAGAGCAACTAATTATTCACAATTTTACAAACTAATTAACACTGGTCTTTGTTTTGTCTATAGCCACACCCAAATAATGATGATAATAAACGTAGACGATTACCACAGTTACACTGATTTGAATGTAAAACCCTGATGAATTGCCGCATATATTCGGGTTTTCATTTTTTTATTAGCACATTAAGTACCACATTTTAAATATGGTAAAGATAAAATGTGACATCAACCAGCAAGATTTGTAAAGAATTGACCGCCATTTTGTCAAATCTGAATAATTTTTACTCACTTGAAGTTGTGGATCGCGTCAGCGAGACACAACTTCAAGTGGGTGAAAATTCAAATTGAATAATTTGGCGGTTAAAGGGTTAAATAATATATCTATGTAGTTCCTGCCTTTGCTTTAATACCTGACTTTTAAAGTTATTAGACTTTCCCAAAGTTCCCCACCCATTGACAAACTAGTTCGAGCTCAGTATGCTCTGCGCCAGAGCGTTGCTGCTGCGACTGCCAACATAAAAACTATCGGACAAAGTGTCACAGCGTCCAGATCAACACAGATATACATATTCCCAGTATAAATGCATTCATGTCGGGAAGTCAAGAAGCCTATGCTCAGGGAACAATCAACCCAAACAAGCTACATATACTCTACACCCATCCAAACAGGTTCTATACTAATTGTAATCCTGGTAATAACGCAGTTAAGACCACTGACGACAGCGTGACACAGATTAACCATGGCAACAATATCTCATTTCCACTGTAGTAGACATGCTAAGGCTCTAATATTGCCAACCAATGCACTTTTTAGGGCAATCATGTCGTCAGGTATGGTTGGTACAAACCAAAAAAAATGTATCCAAAGAGACAAGTGGCATCTATATCTAATTAGCATAAATTATTTTAATTACTGAAAATTTGCGATATCACTTTTATACCAATTCAATCAGAAACATGATGGAAGTATGGATTTCTGATAATTTGACACTGATGAATCCATTGTTTTATAATTGACAATGGCTTTTAACATGATTTTAATTATGTATGTGATACCATGTATAGTGTCGTGTGGTTTTAGCAAATTCTTGTATATACATGTACATATATTCTATTATTTGTGTGACAAATAAGTCTGTAATGACTTTTTCTTATGTCAATAAAATATCTGTCCGTCTGTTTGTCTATATGGTATTATTTAAACATTCAATCACCACATTGACCTTAAACATGACCAGAATTACAATAAATTATGTTATTTAACAGTAAAATTTGGATAATCCATACCTTTTGTACCAGTTAACACGGAAACATAAGTAGCATCTAATTGCCACCATATTTCAGATGTTTTAATAGACACAATTAAAAGAAACAGACAATCATATAACTTTACAGGTGCAAAAATTAATCTGCGCTGGTTATACATGGAAATATTTTTCTTTGTGCCCACACTTGGAAATCCAAGCGTGTCCGTCAGTAAAGCATTTGCAGGGTGACTTATACGGTTATAATCTCTTGTGCAGCCGCTTTGAGAAAGGAAAGCTAGGTTGTGCTCACATAGACAGGACATAGTCAAGTTTGTCCCCCAACCATCCCCGTGCAGTGGGGCGAGGGATGTTGGCATGGGCTTACCCGTATTCTTTCCCATTTTTTATCATATACATTTGGTTCAGGTGGAATTTCCTGAACCTTTGTCTGTTCTCTTTTGGATAATTCTAGTGGCAACGGAGTTTCTCTCTCTTGTGTTTGTCTGACTACATCACCTTCTTGCCTAAATCTCATTACAACCGAATTATGTAGGATGCTTTGATCAATGAAAATAATTTGTTATTTAGAAGGGGGTTAGACCAATTCCCGGGCCATATAGCAGCATGTTAAGGAAGGATTCAAGTATCTACTGTATCAGATTCTGCATGGTGAATGAGTCTTAAAACACTTGTCTCTTATCACGAGTTTCATGTCGCACTATCTTAGCAGCTGGTGCTTATGATCTTCACATCTGCGTTTCTGTTGTTTGGCTTTATCTTTAAGTCTTCAGCTGCTTCTCACTGCTCTTGATACACCAGCTGCCAACGTGGTGTTGAAATCTGTATATCTTTGATATCAGGGATTCTGTATACAATTCCATGCTAGTCTTGTGATGTGACCAAGACCACATTTGGGCCGAGATATTCAAGCTATTTATTGCACACCAGTGCCAGCTCAGCCATGCTCAGAACAGCACCTGACCCTCTGTAACCCTAGACATATTCTATCAACTCATTGAATTCATATGTTCCTTGATTACCTTGGTAGCATGTCTCATAGAGAAGTCATATTATATAGCATAAATCTTAATTCAATGTGCCCATGGCATCTGTTTCTGTCATCTTCAATTAAGGCATCTACTAAGCTTGAGTGTACAAAATGGTAGGCAAATGATAATATTTAGTTTACAATTCCAGGAGAATAGCCATACCAAGCTGGTATGACGTAAACATATTATCACAAATGCAAAATTAGAAATTAACACAAATTTGTTTCTTTTAAAAAGCCCGTATTATATTTTTCACTCATGTTACTGCATGTATGAATGAATTGTTACTTGCAAATGGAGAGCTACATTTAATATATTGCTCATCTGTAGGCTCTATCTTCAAAAGTCAGTCTATAAGACTAAGTATAGCAAACAAGCCTGCCTTTTAAACATTATGTCAAGAAATATGGCATAATAACAACATAATGGAAGTAGTTAAATCAATGTATCACAGAAGTGTTTAGTATAGTCTGCCTAAAACATAACGTAGGTGTATCTAATATTATATTATAATGTGCAGGTGTTACCTAAATGTTAAAAGAATATATAAAATTATATTTCCCACTGTCAAATCGTCACAAATGTATATTTCACGCGTGTTTCTGGCTATACTTGTGTAAAAACTGTACATTTCCATCTGTTTTAGCCAATTAGCACAATTACGCGAATTAGACCTAGTTAAACATCGAGACAACATGTCGCTTAGAATAAAACGTTTGACTTTGATCTAACGAGCAACCATGACTGTCGTGTGTGATGTTTGCCCTAAAAAGTGCCGAGTGCATGCTCTTATCATGTCCACAGTTCAAACTGACAAGCATGTTCCCATCGGATGGAGTTGAACGAGAGCTTGAACAAGATAAATAATTTTGCCTATCTATCTCTAGAATTGTGAGCTACATGGATTACATAATAGTCACTTTGAATGTTAGTTTTCGGACAAATATCCTCATTTTAACATCTAATATAACCTTTGTGACTGAGGTAAAATTGTAACGTAGATTGTTTTTTTCAGTGAGTTATCCGCCTGTCAGCGCCACCTGGTGAAACGCTTGAATTTTTGAAAATTTAAGTCACCAGGTGGGACAATAACAACTATCAGAAATTCCAGCTATCAGTAGACGTTGAAGTAATGTTGGTTTATTGTTGGTACGACATGGTAAATGATGATCCAGCATTAAACAATTATCTGGCAATTTTTTTGCCCGTGACTTTTTAGTGTGACATCACTGTTATACTAAAAATAATTTTAAATGAATGGACGTCTTGAATACGTTAGAAAATTATCACCCTTCTTGATTGAACATCTTTAGCATTTTTTTGACACTGTATTTTAGTAACGTTATATTCGCCCGCATCTATTTTCCCCGCTACCTGTATTATTGCCAAGTCCCATATATACTTTCGTTGTTTCATACTTTCGTTGTTTTGCACTTTCTTTGTTTCATACATATTTTGTTTCGTACTTCCGTTGTTTCTTCGTTGCTTCACACTCTCGTTGTCTCGCACCTTTGTTGTACCGTATTTTGCTTGTTTTCTTCTTTCGATGTTCTCCAGTACCTAGTTTTTCCAGTATGCCTACCTATGTTGCCCAGTCAAATGTTCCCCGGTCTCTATAATGTTCCCCGGTATTATTGAAGAATTGTTAAAGTTTTAAATTAATAGTGATGATCCAAAAAGGGATTGATTCACTTTACAGAAGGAGTAATCGGACATCACTGTAACACCAGAACAAAGAAACAAATTACCCATACATAATTATTCATCGACCTTTAAGTGCGGGCGACACTATTATTCACCCATCATTATGTATTGATCTATCATAATATTATAATATTATTAAACTGACCCTTTCAGTGCGGACGAGACTATTAAAATATTTGTTTAATTAATTCAAAAATTCAAGTAGTAGGTCAATGCAACACCTTATGATGATTTTAAATTGAAAAAAACCCATTTGGTTACGATGCTTTTTGCAAATTAATTCAGCGCTTTAAGGGTTGAACGTTACCCTTTATTTCATTATCCCCTGTGCCGTAGAGGAAGGGGAATTATAGTCACGCCGGGATCCGTCACACGTCAAACGTCACGTGTCCGTCACGCTATACGTGGGCAATAAAACTGGTAGTCAAAATAAAAAATAAAAAAATCCATTCCTAACAACACATAGATGTGCATGAGATTAATTGAGTGCATGCTAAAATAATGTTGGTATATAATAATAAATAGAGAAGTAAATTATATCCCAAATATTTACATTACTATTTTTTTTTTATTTGGCCGTAGATCTATTTCATATTTTTTTGTTGGCGCAAAAACGAAAAACAGAATAAATTATTTGAATTATCCAACCAATTCCCAGGAGATGTGCAAGTGGTATTTTCAAGATTTTACTAAAATTAAAAATGTTCGACATTGTTCGACTTCATATTTTCTGTGAGCGAAAACAACTCAAAGCAATTTGTCTGAATAAACACATTTGAATTTATAACAACTGTGATCCAAATCATCTAATAACAAAAGTTTCTTGAATAAATGGCATTTAACTGAGTGATGTGTAATGGGAATACAAAGTATTTATGTTGAGATTTATATCTAATAAGTTATACAGAATAATATTGTTGACAATTCAATTATTGTCTTTTCCAGAACTGTATCTACATTAAGGAAAATGAGGTAACTGCCTCACGAAATTTCATCCACAAATTTGTAAACATATCAAATATTGTGGTTGTGTTAAAATTATAGGCTAGCTTGATATTGTAACATATTTACGCCTAATGGTTCGGTTTCCAACAGTCACTGTTTTTCGAATATATAGCCGGTTAATTATGTAATAAATATATTTGACAAAGCGTGCCTTTGTCGGTTGTTTAAAAAACACGTGCCAGTTCAATATTGGGTCATTTGTGGGCCAATGTCTCGCCATATTTGATCTTAAACTTGACTTGTTTACCTGCGAGATGACCTTGAATCATCAAAATAATACTAAAAATGGATTTTCA
Organism: Flabesymbios commensalis; assembly: GCA_964017125.1. Taxonomy (NCBI): domain Eukaryota; kingdom Metazoa; phylum Annelida; class Polychaeta; order Terebellida; family Flabelligeridae; genus Flabesymbios; species Flabesymbios commensalis. The sequence goes on along the minus strand of OZ024906.1, from coordinate 37,564,847 downwards.
AGTAAAAATTACACAAACACGAGGCATTGCATTTTTGTGTAGCTTTTTTTGCTGAGAAATCGTACTTGCTGACATTTTCGTGGCTAATTTTGGCTAATTATAGCAAAATTAGAGCACATATATAAAGAAACGCCCGCTGCTCAAATATGTCACTTGATTCATTAGTAGCATAATTCCACAAATAAACGAAGGTTTAAATGATTTTTTTTATCACATAATGTCATTCACTTTAAACAAAATAGACCTGCATTATGAGTTACACTCCACCAGCATTTAATAAAAAAAGTCAAAACTTATGAAAACAATTGAAATCTATTGATTTATTTAACATAATGTGATATATTGCTCTGCTTGTCATAAGCGAATAATGTATGCCATTGGAAAAATGCATTGTGAGATGTAGATTTTATATCGATAATTCATATAAAATATAGACCCCTATATATAGTTCTAATAAAAAAATAAAAACATTAAAAAACAAAAAGGAAGATAAATTATATTTTTGTGTATGTCTTTATTTATAATACAAAAACAAATGACATTTGATCTTCTCCGATTATTCTCTGTCCCAATGACAAATGCCTGCATGATGAGTTTTGTTGACTGCATGTTTTTCTACCATTTATTTCCGATTATATTTATTTGATTTCTTTCTATATAATTTGACATTAGGTTTGTACAATTCGCGGCAGATGCCATGTTATATCACTTGCAGTGTACAATAATTTTATGTATTGTATAATTTCAAGTTTGCCTCACTCAGATTGAGCTTTGGTTACGATCCTGTCTTCAACAGTGTAAACCGCAAACTAAATGTAAGAAAAAGACCTGTGTATCGGTAAAACAGAAAGAGACAAGTGACTTTAGTTTACTGCATGTAATAATACTAGGATGTGTTCACTTGCGCCCCAATTTTAGCTGGCTAAACCATCTCGACAGGTGGCGTAGGTTTTGGAGTTTTAAGATGTTAAACGTAGGCTTACCCAAATAGTCACACTACCACCGACGTACAAAATCAAGGCACCGAAACAGCAGCTCTACCACGTGAACAAGTGAACAAGTGATTTATTACTGTTGTCTTTTTTTTAAGACATGCAGTGCCAGGCAAAGCTGGAATATGCATGATTAATACAAATAATGAACATGCAACTCTTCTCGATTTTAGCTATACACACAATAAATAGTTAAAATGATTATGATGTGGAGAAACGTCAAGTGAACGCATATTATGTAATCATTAAATTACAGTTGAATTAAAAACGATTCATAATTTTAGATATAAAGGTGCACAAATTTCTGAGTATATTTCCGGACGTAATATTCAGCAACGTGTGTAGCTTCAATGTAGATGGACTTGTATGGTATTGTTTAAGAGGAGCTCTATTCTCTCTGTCTTAAAAAAATCACATACGAACAAGTGATGAAATTCATCGCCAATGTCTCTTGGTGCAATGTCACATTTGGTACATACACGGGTGTCCCGGAGAACCCGTTCTCTACAGCCAGTTTCTATCGGCAACCTGTGATTTCTGCAGCGGAATTTAGTAAATATAATTTTCAGCTTACGTGGTAAAGAAATCAAGTAATTTTCAAAAGTAAAAGTGGTCACTGGTGATATATATGCTCCTGGTTCAATATGCCCGAGGTCAGGTTTAAATCGCGCACAGTGTTGTTTTGTATGACGATCAAGACTGTTTTATATCACACACGTGCGATACAATACTTGATTCGACATGCGGTTGCCGAAGTAAGGAAACGTTCATATACGAAGGGGAGTGTATGCTCAGAGGATTCTTAGATGGAGCTACTGATTTTGGACATGATATAAGAGGGAACCATGAGTAGTCTATAGAGGGGGGGGGGGGTCATAAATTGATCACATAGTTAGGACATATTTAATGACAGTTACCGTAGTGTAAAATATCAGTCATAGAATGCTTGAATGTAAATATCTCATGGAAAAGTGGGAGGGGGGATGGTAATTAATTATTGTACACTTTCGGTGTGGAGGAGCAAGGATTCTGTTTAGAATCCTCACAGCGTAACGGCGGGGGGATTTTTCTTTTTTGTTTTTAAATAATTTTCATAAGGCACAATATGAATAATAGGCTACTGAGTTATGATGAGTAATAATAATTTATGGGTAGGTTCAAAACAAATACAATTAATTTAAAAAAAATAAAAAATCTTCATCATGGATATTGGTTATCAAAATTAATTGGTCTGGTTCTAGGAGGCTTTTCTATATTTCCCTAAAATGCGGGCAGATTATTGAAAAAACTGACGATGTGGAGTTTTTTAATCTAGCTGTGAAACATGACATCATATAGCGATATACGAGACATGGATAGTAGCCGATAAATCTGAGAATCTTAAGCGTTTATTTTTTAAACCTTTTTTGTGAACTGAACCCAGCAGTGAAATTAAGTAAATACGGCAGAGCTTCAGGTGGAGTAGCTAGATACGTGACGAATACCTTAAAGGCACAGGTAAATTTTAATTTTTTTACAGTGTGTATGTCAATACTGAAGCAGATTTTCTATTTGATTTTAATGTTCATATATTATCAACCCAAAGGTTCACCTGTGTCTAAAGAACAAGGGGTGGTATTGAAATATTATTTAATGAAAAATGGCAAGGGGTAAATCACCAGGTAACAACGGGAATGATTAAATCTTCTATTCAGAATCTCTTAGTAGGATAATTTAATACTATACTACACAGTGGAAATTATCAACAGCAATGGAGGAAGGCTATAATATGCCAATTACATAAAAAAGAGAGTATACATGATCCACAGAATTATAGAGGTATTTAATTACTTTGTGTTCTTGATAAGATTTTTACAAAAGGCTCTTAATACTCATTTTCAAACATGGGCGAAATATGTCTAAACGAGAAAAAGGGCGAATGTATGTATGCTTTGTTGATTTTAGCAAAGCCTTCGATAGGATACCGCATTCTTCACTTTGGTATCAAATGATGAAAGTGGAATACATAAAAAGTCTAATAAGTGATGCAAAGTATGTATGAAAACTCGACGTTGTGTGTGCGAAAACAAGGTGGACTAACACATTATTTTGATTGTTCAGTGGGTACACGGCTGGGCTGCATGCTCTGTCCTTTCTTATTTGCTTTATACATATGAGAGTTAGTTGATATGATGAAAAACAATTATGCGTGAATAAATTTCAGAAATTACCTAATACTTGATCTGAATTTTGTAAGAAATGGGGACTTGCTGTAAACATGACCAAGACAAAAAATATAATATTTAGAAATGGTGGCATTGTTAAACATATTGAGAAATGGTATTTTCAAGGTATAGAACTGATCAATGAAACATAATATAAATATCTAGAAATTCACTTTTCTTCTAGACTGACCTGGTATTCAGCTCAAACTCCTTTGTGTCTCCAAGCCAACATTTTTTAAGCACTTGTATTTATCTATAAATTAAGCCATGCAGCCATGTATTGTTCAGTCAAATGTATTTCTTATTGGTTTAAAATTGTTAAGATGTCTGAGAACAGGATAGTAAAGCAAGTATATATAATGTTAAATACATTTGATGGAGTCAGGAGGGGAAGAAAAACTGGGTCTTCCAAATAAGGTTTTTATTAAAATAACTTCGTTTTGAGTACGTGTGATTACAACAAGGCGTAGAGAATGACCAATTATTTTTAGAACTATTTCAGTCAAGGGTAGAAGAATTGTATTATAATAAATGAAAGCATGGGGTTGAACACTCGAGTAAAATTTCTATTTATTCAACATTTAAAAAACTTTTTTTGAGTTTATTTAAATATCGGTATTATTAAAATGAGTAAAGTTTTGGCAGTATTTACTCAATTTCGCTGTTCAACCCATGAATTAAATATTGAAATCGGCAGGATATCATTTTTTATTTTATTGTGATGCTATATGCATTATGATGCTATTAGGGAAACATATCTAAAAAAACATCTGATGCTATATAATGTTATTAGCTACTCATATTTATAGATATTATGACCACTAAAAATGTTGAATTAGTATAAGATCCCGCATATTATTTATAGGCCTATTATAGTTTCGATCTGAAAAAAAACCTACTGTTGTAATAAATGTTTTTAATGATATTACTATCATATAAAATGTGCTACACACAAATATAATGTGTTTTTTGTTATGCTGTGTATAATGGGCCTCTATAGCTAGGCCTTATATTACTTGAATAAAGATTACTTACTTACTTACTTATTAGGTGTTTTTCAACCCTTTCACGCCCATAAGACCACCAGTGGCCGGTGAATTATGACGTTGTTGTTACATACATTTTCATTCACACTCAATATAACTGTTGTTCACATTGCCTTTATTAGATGACCGCAATGATTCCAACCAAGATGTAATATGCAAGGTGTAATGAGCTTAGTAATGTTATTCTTATTATGTCATCCAAGCCTACCTCTTTGTTAACCTGGTAAAAAATATTGTAATAGCAAGAGTCATGTGACAAATAAAATCATGTGACACATGTAAACAATGAAAATAACGGTCCATGTGCGTATGATTTCTCTGGGTTTGTCGTTGCCTATTTTTACTCAATGTTTGTCCACCATCCACGACGCTGTCCCAACATCAAAACATTTTTTGTGTCAATAAGCTAATGCTTCGCAATAGTTAATTAACTAATTAATTAGCAATTAACACTAGTCTTTCTGAGTTAGATTAGCAACTACAGAATACAATATATTTTAAAATGATTAGGTCTTCAGTTTTCTGTTCAGTTTTGTGTGAATCTGCGGAGGGGAAAGATCTCTTTCTTAAATAACAAAATGATCATGTTTTGAAGCTAAATTAGCTGGCTGTGTTTAGGTAAGAAGTAACCTCGGAAAAATATAATTCTCAATCAAGATACTATATCCAACTTAAAGGCCAAAGGACACTGAAAGTGAACTGTCATGAACAATTCGTGAACCTTCATGAACATCTACGAGAACTTAGTTAATGAACATCATGAACTTTGTAAGTGTGGCTGGCTTATCTGCTTCATTCATGATGAACCACAATTTCATGAACAAGGTCGGGAACGTCAGGTTTACATTTGATGAATTTTATGAATGTTTTATTTGTTATTCGGGAACATTCATGCATAGCTCATGAACACAATTAATGAACGTTCATGAATGTTCAGTAACTATCTGATTCATGAATTATTTGAGTGTACGGCAGTGCACGAACAACCAATGTTCATGAACCAGGTTGACAGTTCATGAATTTCATGACTGCTTATTTCGTTGTTCAGGAACTTTCATGAATAGTTCATGAACACATTTAATGAACGTTCATGAATGTTCGTTAAATTATCTGGTTCATGAATCATATGAGTTCATGGCCGTTTATGAACAACCAAAGTTCATGAACCAGGTTGACAGTTCATGAATGTCATGAATGTCTTACTTACATTCATGAATAGTTCATGAACACATTTAATGAACATTCATGAATGTTGATGCATCATCTGGCTCATGAATTATTTGAGTTCTTGACCGTTCATGTACAACCCAGGTTCTTGAACAAAGTGAGAGCCCATCAACAGACTACGTTAATCAGCTCATGAATTTTCATGAAAGTGTCATTTTTTGTTCAAGAATATTCACGAACAGTTCGTGAACACTTTGATGAACGCTCATAAATGCTCATAGTTTTTTGTTTATGAACGTTCATGAACCAATCATTAATGTTCATAAAAGGTTCATGATCATCTCAGCGGGTACAGACGGACATATTCTACCAGTTCTGACTCAATATTCCATAGTGTACATTAAATAACATTTAAATCAATTAGACCAGTTTCATTTGTTTGCTACTTGTGATGAGAGGGTGTGTATCATTATATATCGCCTGTAAACTTGGTGTTGACTGTTGTGTTTAGATTCGTTCAATATTGTATATTTCCATTCGTTAGTACCTCGATCAATGGGAGTTAGGCTCAGAACACTTTGACAGATTCGAAACCTGTGGGAGAATGACTGAACGTAGATAAATATGATGAAAAACAAAACTATGGACATGTATCAGACAAGAAAATAGATGAGAGCAAAGAACATGTATACACCAATCCATGTCAACCTCTTCAAAGCTTAATGACGAATTTAATGTGTTCTAATAGGAAAGATGTGCATGGTGTATCAGGGAATATCTAACTGGGATTCTTTTTGTCAAAATGGTATGTAATCTGCGAGAACTCGACATGAGAGCCAATGGGGATTCACAGTCAGTCAGTTTTACACATGGTGGCTGGATGCGATCGGATTAAATACATTCTATTGAATCCGCATCTGAAGAATATGAGGAAATTGCTACAAAGTGAATCTACAGTGTGTGAAAATCTTTATCTGATTAGTTTGTAGTAACTCAATCTCCGTCAGTAGATACATGTGCATCAAACAGACAAACGAGCGATTCTTAAGAGATCACTATTGTTCCAGCATGTAATCAGTGAGTTTGCAACACTACATAGGGCCTATGTAACGTACGTTTTAGGGAATCGCGAGTTTAAGGTGGCCTTATCCACCGTTTCATACACATCATCCTGTCGAAAAATCAGTCAATCAGGTTGACGCTACATTCTCGCCCTTTATGTGGCAAGTAAGACATTAAAGGTAGAAGGCCCTACTGTATCCTTACTGTGGGCTGCTGCTTTGGTGTTTTAGCATTTTTTTGTGATATGTACCGCACTTACCCAGGTTTAGAGGCATCTAAACCTGGAAGCAGCCGTAGGCATACATGTATGTATGCAGTGGCAGTTGCAATGTCACCTGATAACACTGAGCAAATGTTGATTTGATGTTCGGCCATCATCTTCGACGCCGGTCCGACATCAAAACAACCTTGAGATTTGACCAACTTGAATGCTGGGCTAATGTTTTCGACGGGGGGTACCATTAGCCCAGGATGGTCATCGTTCAGAGGTCTGGTGTGTACCCACTATGCGAATTTTAGCTCAGCCTCTATTCAACTATATGCCCCGCTGCTTTAAGATATTTTGTGAGCAATTAAGCCCTTTGTCGGCCGTGTATACACGGCGTGCATGCGGTATGTATTTTAATCTCTCTAAGTCATCTTATGAAGGTCTACGTATAGTGACTGATGACAATAACATCCTTACAATGTGGGTAATCAGGCGAATAAACATTAACTAGAGACTATCTATATATCAGTATTCTTACAGTGAAGATGTAGTATAGAAAAATTGTAATGCGGACGTTAATTTATTTCACCAGGTAAGAATATAGTATGTTGATGTGTTTAGTAACATACCAGGTAAGTCATGACTTTTAAAAATTCCTAAATTTTCTTGGGCTTGAATGTTTATGTGTGTGATTTTGCCACACGTTCCTGCGTTTTATTTGTGATGAAATTCAAGAAAATGTACGTGACAAAAATTATATTTCAGTTCAAATTGTATTTTTAGATTTTTCACTATACATTTTCCCATGTTTCAAGTAATCTATTTGAAGCTTTGCTATTCTGTTCAATAGTTTGGCAAAGTAAAATGTATGGTCACCGGCGTCTTGTTATTGTGGATAATAGTTTAAGGAGGGGGAGGTTAAGTCTGGCTAAGTATGTATGAGGAAATCGATTGCGTGGAATTAGTGGGATTCGGATGACACACATTATTGATTACCTTGGTTTAATTGCGTGGTTTACAAAACTTCCTGTGTGGAATAAGATGGTGGCCATTTTCAATATGCGGTGTGGGTAATTCACGGGACTCGGATGGCGGCCATTTTTATTTTCAAAGTTTACACAATTATATTTCGTGTAGAATCAATTGTCGGCTACGTAGAATTCGAATGACACAATTTTCTGTGTAGAATCAATTGTCGGCCACTTTGAATTTTTGGCTGCCGGGAATTCGAATGGCGGCTATTTTTAATTACTGGGTGCGTAAAATACGCAGGATTCGGATGGTGGCCATATTTAATTTGACAGATTTCAATTATATGGTTTACACAACTTTCTGTGTAAAATCAGATGTTGTCCATTTTGAATTTGCGTGATTTCAACTCGTGCTTTATACAGTTTTCTGTGTAGGAAAAATTAACACAATTTCTGACTTCCGATTTCCGACTTCGAAATTCAGACTTCCGTCTTCATACTCCGACTTCAGACTTAGGACACTTTGGTTAGTCATCGTGTTGATTGCGCTGGATAACAGAAATGCGACACAAACGGACTTTCAGAAAGCCGCCGTGAAAAAACTACAAAAGATAAAAAATACCATATCAATGTGCAAACCTTGCAACCTTGTATGAGCGCACATGTTACAAAAAAAACTGACTTGTAAAATGTTAAAAATTTGAGATGATACTACGGGCAGGTGAAAATTGTTTTTAGATAAATGAAAAACACCTAAAAATCCTAAATTGTCTAAATTTATACAGATCGCCAATCCCGATCGTTACAAGATTTGGTACGATATTATTGATGCCACACTGTGTCACTTTTTGAGTGAATCGGAATAAAAATGACATGAATTACAGCTATTTACGGGCGATTATAATGTATTATGAATGAAACATATTAGCTAAACATATCTATTATCAAAAGTAGCACATCAAATATTACAGCTGCTCATAGCAAACACCCAGCGCGGGCTCATCGATACTGGGCCACTGTATGTACGTACACTGGCATTGAAACAACATTGGATTCATGTATTTTAATTATTAAATGTAGTGATAAAAGAGTGCATAGAAGGAAATAGGTTTACACACAGGGACCTTATTCACCATCGTGATTTCATTCATACAATGAAATCACTTGACATCATTGAATCGACATTGATCCACATAATGATCCAGAAATTGAGGTTAATTAACGTTGATCCAGATCTACTACTAGAACGCTTAGACAATATACAGCACACTACATCAATATCTAAGGATTATAATATCAATAACTAAGGATCATTGTGTTGAGGTCTGAAGTCAATTGGTGTGTGGAAAATATGGGTGCACAGATCAAAAATAATTTTGTAAGTGAACTAGTTTAACTTGTTGGCCCAAGGATGGTAGGTTACACCCTTATTTCAATAACAACTGAATGACGGTGGTGATTGGCTGATCTCGTCATGTGACAGGCTGAGTCACTCTGTCATTGATCGGGGTAAACAACCATACTTGGTCCGACAAGGTTTTCCCTTTTTTTAGTTGATTATGTTACAATATTAGTCCGTAATAAATTACGTACCGTTGAAAATTTGTTCTGTAGATCCCTCTGATTCATAAACAACAAAGATACGTGGTATACAATGGTAGCCATGAGGCGAATTGCGACAGGGTCAGGTTTTGAACATGCCGGAGGCACACCCCTACCCATTTCTAAGGCGAGTACCCCCCCCCCCCCCTCCGGGTCCAGGCGCAGCTAAATGTTAGTTTAATTTCATATCCCAGCTCAAGCAGTAAGATGGTTGTTCAGCTTCAGAGCGGCGTTATAGTATAGTGCGCATATCGCCGGATGTGCATATAAATGTACTAGCGTAGCCAGTCCCATCTTGAACTAATTAACTATTGATTATTTACTGTGTCGTGGAGTCAACGTTTTAAGCAACTTTTAATATCAAGATGCTTTGATACTGTCTTCTGTTCGATCAGGATGTCTAATTACGCTGGCGTGGACGTTTGGGTGTGGCTGATCATCCTCGTGGGATTCATATCCAGTTGTATTTCATTGGGAACTACCTATGCAACAGGGGCTTTGTTTACCAGCTGGCTGGAAAGATTTGAGGCGGGTCCTTCTACAACGTCCTGGATCCCAGCTGTGCAGGATTCCACAGTTTATATATCAGGTATATAAACGTTTGAGTTTCATAATTCTCAATCATTGTCAGCCCCCTACTAGCTGCATATTCGTTTAAATAACCACAATTACAAACGTTTCGTGTACAAAAAACAAACAAGGCAAATTGTTATGGGTGGCGGTAGCGACACTAAGTCCAAGCGGATACTTGTTTTCAATTATATAGCTCGTGGTTAAATATATATTATACAGTTAACGAATATTACTATCTAGATGCCTGAAAACTATCTACAGTTGCTAAAGCCTGGACTTTCAGTTTTTTATCAGTAGTTCCATTATAAAGTTAATTTCGCTATTTCGCTGTTGACCAACTGATAAGTAGAATAAGTATTGCAAACAAGAGTAAATGTGGAAGTAAAATATATCAAGTCTTAGAGAGAGGTGGCACTATAGACCTATTCATCGTATTTTGCTATAATAATCATGATTATGCACTCTGTGCCAACACAAAATGCAGCCAATTTGTTTCTGTTGTCATAGTATTTCAAATAATTTAGTTGAGAGATGTGTTATTAGTGTGGTCCTGGAAGCATGACGCCCATACATAATTTTGCTAAAATTGCTGGTCCACCGTCCATGACGCGCGACTTTATAGTCATGTTCGTGTATTATTCCGGGCATACGTGCGCAGAGGCGTCCTGACCCCTCTTGAGCTGCAGATTGTTTGTTTTTTAATTCCGGAGATTTCCTGGCGAACTGCCCGAAACCCCATATTTTTAAATGTTCCCTCTTGACCCCCCCTCCCATACCGGGAAGCTGTGCACGACTCTGTTATTTATTGTCACCATGGTATGACCTTGTTGTTGGCATCATGTAATTAATCCATATATGGCGCGGGGTAATTAACCCTTAGGGCGCGAGAATAGACTTTAGTCGTCAGAATCTGACGTTTGTAGACGTCAGATTCTGACGACTAAAGTCAATCCCCGCACTGTAAGAGTAAATATATTTATAATGGCCGTAGACCCATAACATAGGTATTCAAATGAATCGGAAAGAGCTAACTAGGACAGCTGTGATGATTTCAGATTGAAAAAAACCCTTCAGTCTCCAAGGTTTTCGTAAACCAATTCAGCGCTTTAAGGGTTAATAACTAGCTGCTGAAATGATATATAGCCATTGCATGAGTAACTTAACACAGACACTTATTTGTTGTTGCTATGGTTTTGGCTTTGGAAATATATTTAACCCTTAAAGCGCTGAATTTCTCTATAAAAACCTTGGAGACCAAAGGGTTTATTTCAATTTGATATCATCATAAATGTCTTATTCAGCTCTTTCCGATTCATTTGAATACCTATGTTATGGGGTCTACGGCCATTATAAATATTTCTACTTTTACAGTGCGGGGAGAGACTTTAGTCGTCAGAATCTGACGTCTACAGACGTCAGATTCTGACGACTAAAGTCGATCCCCGCGCTGTAAGGGTTAAATAACCTTCACTTTACAATAAGATACATATAATTGTTCTGGTGCGATATACACTCCCACAATTGAACATGTTGAAGTACTATCTAATTTATTGTGTAACGTGACATAATTCAACATTTTTGGCCACAGCAGTCCTCGAAAGAGAAGTTTAAGAGTAGGTCCTAATACACTTTGTCGTGTAGCTGACTAATTGAAATTCAAAATGTATGTGCATGTTTATTAATTGACATCAGATAGACAATTTGCTGATCAAGACGACACACAGTCATTGGGGTATCGTGTGTTCTATTATATGTCTCGATAATGAAAACATACGGTTTGGTGGAAAAATCCAGAGTTGGCTGCTGGACTATATTTCTGTAGAATGCTAATCACTGATAATGAAATTAATGACATGTAGGCCTGATAATAATTATTTCCCATCACTTTTTTTCTTTGTTCAAATAGTCGACACTTTAAAACATGTACATGTATGTGGAATAATTGGCATGATGTAATTTGTCCCACGTAACCGTCATCTAAATGACGGAGTTTCATGTATATACATGTGGCCTACATTAATATCGAATCCAACGATCTGGATATTATTATTTTGGTTAAGTATTTATTTTGATATATAAAAACCAGGACACTTTGTGAATAATAGTGATATTTGAAAAATGTGAGGCACCTTTGAAATAACGGGGGTATTTGATATCACAAGAGCTCCAATATAATGAGAGATTCTGTGTTAAATGGGTATGCTTGTTTATGTTCATAGTGGTTATTTTTGTCATATGTATTTTGTTCACATAACCATATTCGTTTATATTATGTGTGTAACAAGTAGATGTCAGTTACAAAAGTCTATTGTTCTGGCTGTTTTCAAATTCACCCTAGAGAAGGTTGTCCTAACTACAACCTTCCAATATGTTGTCACCTACTAAACTGACAAGGAACAGTATTTTACCGCCTCAGTGGTCTTATTTGAGCGAGTAGAGATTATACTCCGGGAAGTTTTATTATAACTAGTATGTTTAAATTAAATTGAGTGAGTTCTTCAAGCGGCGTATGTTCTTCAAGCGGCGTATGTTTTTTTCGCTTATACGTTCGTGCTTCCACTCGCTCGTTTGTTCGCCCGTCCGTCTATCCCTTGCCTCTTCAGTGCGTCCGTCCGTTCGTCCGTCCATAGTAGACCGACGAGACGTATAGAGATGTAAATTGTTTTCAATATTTTCATGTATAAAACATCAGCTAATATATTATATGCTTATTTATTAACTACACAACATTAGATCAACGATGCTATGCTCACGTTGACCCAATGTTGATTGAATATAGATAGATGGATAGATAGACATTTTATTTGACGACAGCAAGTCTATACGTCATTAAAAATAAACAGTATAAAATATATATGTACATGTCTATATACAACAGGATTGGTTCCATAAAATCACATGAAAATTAATATATTTTATGCATGATATGTAAGCTTAAAACCAAATGATATTACATACTAAAACAAGTACAGTGTAGTGAAATATGCATCATGACAAAATAAGTAAAATAGATAAAATAGCTACTGCATATAGCAAAAAAAAACTCTGGAAAGCGTAGAAACCTATAACGTAGCATAATATAGTGGTTCAACATCACGCCAACACATTGGCTTGAGGTCTATCCCCGCACTGGAAGAATTAATATATTTATAATGGCCGTAGACCTATAACATAGGTGTTCAAAGAAAAAGCTAGCTAAGACATTTATGATGATTAAAAATAAAAAAAACACCCTTGGTCTCCATGTTGAGAGAACATAAACTTCTTCTTAACAATTTCAGTGCGTGCAAATATGTTCAGCCTTTAACCCTTTAACCGCCCGTGCCGCATATATTCGTGTTTTTCATTTTTTATTAGCACATTAAGTACCACATTTTAAATATGTTAAATATAAAACGTGACATCAACCAGCAAGATTTGAAAAGAGTTGTCAAATCTAAAAAAAAATTTACTCACTTCAAGTGGGTGAAAATTAAAATTAAATAATTTGGCGGTTAAAGGGTTAAATACAGCACCGATTGTGAATTATTTTTCATAACAGGTCTATTTTTGAAACGTTAAGATATTTTTAATTCATTTGAAATTAAAATTAGCATCATCAGTGCGAGTTTCAAATGAAGGACAAATGTCAAAGTAGTAATGCAGCACTTACGTTAAACAACCTTAGAAAGTTAGACATTTAGACATTTAGACATTTAGACCTATGTGGGCTTGCTCGTCCCCATCGGTATTCATCACTACAGTAATCATTTTTAATCCTCTTTTTCGATATAAAAAAATATATTATGGTAGTCTCGACCTATATCGATCTGTCGCACTAACGAACCATGCAGCCCATCCGTTCAACGTTGCTGGAATGCTACGCAAATCAATGACGAAAAAAATGAACAAATGATGGAAAATAATTGAGCCAACGAACGAGCGAATTAATGAGCAAACGAGCGAGCGGGTCCAGGTCTAGTAGTCTACCTCCGACCAATCGAAGAGTTGCTCAGACTGTCACATGACAAGATCGGCCAATCATCGTCGACATTCAGTTGTTATTTAAATTAGGGGGTAGAATACCAGACTTGGGTCAGCGAGCGTAAGGATAGATCAAGTGACAGAAGGACAAACGAAATGAAAAATGGACAAAATAAGGCACGAATTAATAAATGAATGAATAAAAAAAATGAATGAATAAATGAATGAATAAATGAATGAGTGCATGAATAAATGAGTGAATAAATGAATGAATGAATGGGCGTATGAACGAACGAACGAAAACGCGAATGAGCTAGCGAACGGACCGACGGACGGGCGAGCCAGAGTGCGTGCGGACTGACAGACTGTCTAAAGTACAAACGAACGAGCGAACTACTAGACATTTCCTCAACTTCATATCATACTACAAATAAGTAACAAATTGAACCGTAAAAATTAGTAGCAGAAAATTAATCGTTATTTTTTGAAGCGGCTTTAAACGGCTTCCTTCTGCCCGATATAACCTCAAAGTGCAAAGTAAAATAAATCTACGTTCATGCATGCTTTGCTTACTTTCTTCATTCTTTTTTCGGTCTGTCATTTCTTCATTAGTACCTTTATTATCACTTTATTCCCGCCACTTTTCCTGTCATAATTGCTTCCTTTGTTGCATTACTTTTCTTAATTTCTTCGTTCTTTCTTTTTTACCTTTCTTTCTCCTTATTTTCTGCGTTTATACCTTCCTTTATTCATTCCTATGTTCTGACTTGAGAGTGGAAGGAGAAAAAACATTTTTTGAAGAGCGGGGCTGTGGAACCGTTTAATGTAACCAGACGTATAATGTAACCGGTTACATTATACGTCTGGTTACATTATGCGGTCACAGGTGAAAACGTAATTTGTAACCAGCACTGACGTATAATGTAACCGCTCCTTTTATTGCCCGTAATTCACCCGAGAGGAAATAATCATGATATAAAAAGGCATTTTTAAAACTAATTGATTGTGGTAAATATTCATTGTAATACATTAATCATTTGAATCAAATCAGGACGGGATCCTCGTGTAGTGGTTTAGCGCTGCGCCTGTCGCGTCAAAGCTCGCGGAAGCCCAAGTTAATTAAATTAAATTAAATGAATGGGGTGGCATATTTGGGCCAAACGGGGCCAGGATAACATCCTGAGTGTAGTGCGATGAATATGATGACACTGCCCTCCAGTCACAGGATTTGAAATTTGAGCCCTGGCTGTCTGAGAGGAAGCCCAAGTACTCTTTTTAAAAGAGACACGTAGTTATTTCTGATACTAAATTTTTGGAATTAACTTATCATAATTATGGTCTCACAACCCCAAATGTCAGTCCCATTGCAATATATCTACTTGTAAACTGCATCCATTCCACATGCCTTTATACTTCTTTCTGTCCCCACGACCATGTAGTGTCACATATCATGATAAAGCCTGGACTGTGCTTTAAAACAAAACAGATCAGACACGGGTTTGCTACCCAGACGGATTTTGAGCTACACCACATGGCGTGTAAAAATATCACCACAGTTCAAATTAGGCTGAAATCCATATCCTCTTTCACACAAATTCACAGACCAGACACACATCCTTTTAACCCACTGTATCCCCGCCAGATTATCACGAGCAGTTATATATGCATGAAGGAGACACAATGTACATGTACTTATTAAATATCAAAAACATTATCACATATTTGCATTTGGTCTTGCTTCAACAGAAGTTGGAACAGCCAAATTAAAAGTATTTCCATAATTAGTAGACACCTGCTGTGATTTCGGCTTATTTAGAGTAGTGAGATTATATATAAAGCGGTTTGAATTTATATTTGTCGTTTTTTTAATGGAGTGTCTTTAATTTAATTATACGAGACAAACCAGATGTTAAAGAGGTAAAGGCCCAGTCACACATACCATCACGCACGCCCAGCGCACAAAAAATGAAGAATTTTGGTCAGTGCGTAGTGATTCGCTGGGCGTGCGTCAGAATTCGTTGATGATTTGACGAGAACGCCTGATGAACGTCATTCATTTTTTGTGTGCGTCAACATCTGCGCACATTTTCTAAACGCTCAAAAATGTGCGCGTTTTTCCACGCGTGAATGTAGACGCCAAAAAAACGTCAGATCAGCGCCAGTCTAACGTTAGGCACAAGTAGAGCACACGCTCTAAATTCGTTGTGTTTGCGTTGACCGAGGTTTGTCCCAGTCACACATAAACGACGCACAACCATAAAACAATTAAAAAAACAATTTGAGTCCGGATTGTGAAAAACGTCGCAAGCTGGTAGCGAATGCACAGCGTGTTTCCAACGGAATGTGCGAATGAACAACGCTTTGTTAACGCGTTGGACACATACAGTGCGCATTAAACCCTATAATGCTAATGTCGACGATAATAGTAACTTTTATCAGTTTGTTTTGTACATATGTAACCATTAAAAAAAAAAAATGTGTCCTAATTTTATGATAACATTATATGTTTGGAATTAATTTCAACAAATTAAAAACAAATTTTGCACTTAAAGCCGTTTATCAAGTGAAAAACCACCTCAAATGATTACATATAAAATGTCGTTCTTCAGAGCTCTAAGGGTTAAGCTGCAGAAATAACATAGCCACAGCCTGTTCCCAGCGCCTACTTCGAGCGCTCATGCAGCGCAGGGCAGGCGTGTTGCCCGCGACTGCACGGCGCCCTCAGCGGGCAGCCATGTGATACAAAGAAAACGTATTTAGCGTTGATATGACTTTGTTCGAGCGCGCCCTACGTGTTTCTGGCGGTCTTCTGGTGTGTACATTTATGCGTTCATATGTGGTCAATATTTTAAACTTACCCAACTTCGCTTGACGATTAGAGGGCGCACAAAAATATGCGTGGCGTTAGTGCAGCGCGCTCCACGAACCAGTAACGAGTGTTGACGCACGACCGACGCACGACAGACGATCTAGCAAAAAATAATCAATTTTCAGTGCGTGGGTCATGCATCGACTATGTGTGACTGAGCCTTGGGGCTAAAAAACCCCCCAAAATGCCGGCACTCAGCGCGCATATAGCGCGCAACTAACGTGTTCCTAACGCATGTCCAGCGAACATATAACGTATATGAGGCGTATATGAGGCGTTTCTAACTTATTCGAGCCTCGCGCTGGTGATGAGCGATGTATTCGCCAACTTTGTCGCCCTGCTAACGTGCGACGCGGTGGCAAAACGCTGTGTATTCGCTGATTTACACACCTTTATTTCTAACACGCTGTGTATTCGTCTTAAACTCGTTGACTCCAGAGTGTATGAACCATCTCTGCTGGCTCTTCTCATATCCTGACAAAATTCATGGACGCACAATGACGCACTGCTCTAATTTTTGTCACTCAAGGCGTGGGCTGTGCGTCGTGTATGTGTGACTGGGGTATTACATAACATTTTGGAATTAAATACTTCGGATTTCAGGTTTTGTTTCATTCAAACTTAATTTTGTACCTACATGTATGTCACATAATTGCGGGAGCCAGGTTAGTGCAGTGTTGAAAGCTACCTGCTTGGAAAATCGGAAAACGCGGGTTTCGTCCCTTGCTCTGACATTCAGGTTTGAAAGAAACAGGCTATTTATTCCTCGCTCACTCGTAAAGACAGAGAGGTAGCGTGCTTGTGCTGGGACCTCTAGGGCTATTATTTTGAATCCTGTGTCCGGAGACAGTTTCATCTCATTCATCTCCCCATCCTCATGCTCTCCTGACCAAATTCAGCTTATATGTAAACAAATGTAGCCTAAAACCCCATTCATTCATATGTTACTGTACGTTTGGCATGTTTAGTCGCTTGTCTGTCCGTCCGTCTGTTTGTTCGTTCGGTCATTACTTCGTTCTTTCTTTCATTCGTTGGTTCATTTGGCTTTTTTCATATTCAATCAGCGTTTGCCCGTTAATTCGCTTACTCGTTGGTTTGTTGTTTTTTCCATCATTCGCCCCATGTTTGTTGGTAGGCCCTATTCCTGATTCGTTTGTTCATTTCTTTCTGAATGTTTGATCAATCTGCAATCGAAGAATGACAAAAGTAGCCTTACTTTCATGTCGATGAAATATAAACTGGCATGAATCGGGTATAATAATTTTTCGAAATAAGAGTGTCTGCTGTTAAATGTTTATTTGGGACAGGAAGGGTGGCAAAAATACAAGCCGATTTTATGACATAAGTATTTTTAATATCGATAAAGATGACAAAGTATTATTACTGTCTATATGAATAGCGATCGAGACGAGAGAGTAGATAAAACAGTTTTATCTATCTAAATAACTTGCTTACCTGTGTAAGTGTAGCATTGTTCTTAAACATTTTCATTAATTTTAAAAGAGCATTGCTGACAAAAAAATCAGCTTGTAATGAATGACAAATACCCTAATAATGTTACCCTAATTATGTTAGGCCTAATACAGCATAATTGGTGCTTTATTTTGGATCTGAACGCATTTGACACATTGAAAGATTTAAAGGGAATTTATTATTACTTATTTAAGAAACATGAGCTGATTGATTGATTGGTCACTGATTTGAGTGGAATGTCAACAATGATGTATATTCACATCGACTTAAGTGTTATTTTTTGTTTCAATTTAAACTGATTGTTTTCACAAAATCACCATATCAGCTTCTTCGTAGATAAAAACAACTATTTTATGGAATTAAAGATTGATGTATACATGTCGATTGTCATTCGTCACAAGAGCACCGTACTGCTCTGCAAATCCAAAAGGCAGTATATGATCACTCAACTGTAAAGTAAGCAGATATAATATTGCCTTTTCGTTCTGCATACCAACGTAGAACGACTAGCGCTATAGCTGATGAATAAGGTCATTCATTAATTAAAAAAGGAAATTAAAATATTCTAAATGATACTTAAATTATTATGTATTGATTGGTACCGTACCTAACGACATTTTTGAACCATTATTATATGCCAGTGTGATCTATGTATTTATCATGTTATTAATATATCCCAGTCAATCTATAACTAACCTAAAAAAAAACTGTAACAATCATTTTCATGCAATCACTTCAAGACCGACGTTTCATTTTCGCTGAACATCCATGGGAATCTCTATAAGCTCCACTATTCGGTCCCTCCCAGTAACATAAATATGAAACATTAAGCCAATTGTTTTGATGCGTTTACATTAACCCGGCATTGGCTTATAATGTGGAATATTAAACATGGGAATATTAAAAACAATTTAAATATCTGAGTCTGTCGTTTTATTATGGACGGACAGTCTAGTGAACTGACGGACGAACGAACGAACGAACGAGTGAAAGCACGGACGTATGAGAGAACAGACAAACTGACGGACGACAGAACAGATGAACGCGCCGCTTGACGACACAAGCACTCATTCTGTTTAATTTAAACATAAGTATACACAACTTCCCATAGCATAAATTTGAAAAGGTGCTATCCTCGGTTACATTATACGGCACTGGTACTATCCTCGGTTACATTATACGGCACTAGTTACGTTATGTTTGTAGAACCGTATGATGTAACCAGACAAAAATGTAACCGGTAACATTATACGTCCGTTAATTACATTATGCGGTCACAGGGAAAAACGTAGCTTGTAACGAGCACTAACGTATAATGTAACCGCACCTTTTATTGCCCGTAATTTACCAAAAGGAAATAGTCTTGATATAAAAAGGCACTTTTTAAAACCAATAATCATATTCAATTTTTTCATTGTAATACTTTAATCCTTCGAATTAAATCAGGACGGGATTCTCGTGTAGTGGTTTAGCGCTGCGCCTGTCACGCCAAAGCTCGCGGATGCCCAAGTACTCTTTTTGTCTTATTTCTGATACTGAATTTCTGGAATCAATTTATCATAATTATGTTCTCACCACCCCAAATGCCAGTTCCATGGAAACACATGTAAGCTGCCTCGATTCTACAGGCCGATTTTTCTTCTTTCTGCCCTCCCAGCCATGTAGTGTCGCATGGCAAAAACAAGTCAGATTTGGGTTTGCTGTCCAGACAGATTTTGAATTACACCTCCCTAGCGTGTACAAAATGTCACCACAGTTCAAATTAGGCTAAAATTCATACCCTCTTTCATAGACCAGACACATATTCTTTTAACCCACTGTATCCCCTCCAGATTATTTCGAATAGAAAAAAGATATCTGATAACCTGCATGAAGGAGACACTATGTACTTATTAAATATCGACACAATTATAACATATTTGTATTTGTTTTTAATTGAACAGAGGTTGGAGCAGCCGCATTAAACATATTTCCATCATTAGTACACACCTGCTGCGATTTCCGTTTAATAATAGGTGTTGTATTTAATTTAATTATGTGAGACAAACCAGATGTTAAGACATTTTGGGGTTACATACTTCGGATTTCAGATGTTGTGTCAGTCAAGCTTAACCTTGATGGACTCCAGACTCTATGTCACATAATTTCGGTTGGCCTCGTGCAGTGGTTAAAGCTGTCTGCTTGGAAAGTCGGAGATCGCGTGTTTTGTCCCTCTCTCTGACATTCAGGTTTCAAAGAAACAAGATATTTCTTCCTCACCCACTCGTAAAGATTCAATATTGTGGGGAGCCTCCTTAATTGGTAGGTAGCGTGCTTGTACTGTGACCACCAGGGCTCGAATTTCGAATACTGTGCTCGGAGGGCAGTGTCATCTCATTCATCTCACCATCCTCAGGTTCTCCTGACCCAAGTTAACCTATATGTGAACAAATGTAGACTAAAGCCCCATTCATTAATTTTTACTGTTATGTCCGTTTGGCATGTTTAATTGCTTGTCCGTACGTCCGTCTATTTGTTTGTCCGTTCTTTCATTCGTTGGTTCATTTTCATTCAGTTAGCATTTTTCCGTTAATTCGCTAACTCGTTTGCTCGTTATTTTTCGCCCCTGTTTGATGGTATTGCTGATTATTAGACATATTTTTAATATCGAAAAAGAAGATCAACAAAAAGTCTTATTACTGTCATGATGAATAGCGATGGAGAGGAGAGAGTCCAGAGCACAAATAGGTCTATATCTATCTTAATAACTAAAGTTGTTTAAGTGTTGCATATTTCATTCGTTTGAAACTGACTTTGGTGACGCAAATTTCAGCTTCACGTGAATGACAAATACGCTAAAATGTTAGGCCTAATATGTCATAATTGGTGCTTTTTTTTAGATCTGAACGCATTTGCCCACATTGAAAGTTTTGAGGTGCATTTTTTGTTATTATTTATTTAGGAAACATGAGCCGATTGATTGATTGTTCACTGATTTGAGTGGAATATCAACAATGATTTACATTCATATCGACCGATTTTTTTCACAAAACATTGATGCCAGTCAAAGAGAGGAATGTTATTTTTCTTTCTTCTAATTTGAACTGATTCTTTTCATAAAACCATCATATCAGGCTTGTGAACACGTCTGGTAGTTCACATTTTCCCCGTAAATAAAAAAACAACTATTTAGTGGCATTATAGGTTGGTTTATATGTTGATTGTCATTCGTCACAAGAGCAAAATTACTGATCTGCAAATCCAAAAGGCATATCACTTACCTGTAAAGTAAGCAGATATAATACTAAATTTTGCTTTGCATGGCGACGCAGAATGGCTAGCGCTTTAGCTGGTGAATGAGGTCATTCATTAATTAAAAAAAGAAGTACAAACATTTGAAATGATACTAAAATCATTATGCATTGATTGGTACTATGACAATTAGTTATGCATTATGTTATTAAAAAAGACTTGTCAATCTACAACCAACTTAAAAAACTTCAACATTTTTTTTAGTCATGCCTTATCATTAAGCCAGATATAATTCATTCATTTGCTCGTTCTTTCGTTCTTTCGTTAGTTCGTTCGTTAGTCCGTCCGTTCGATCGATCGTTCATTCATTCATTAATTCACTCAATCCATCCATCCGTCCGTCCATCGATGCAATCATTTCAAGACCGACTATTGGCCCTTCCCAGTAAACATGAACCACTGAGCCAAAGTGTTTTGCTACGTTGCATTAAACAGCATTGGCTTATAATATAACGCAACATGGAAATATTGATAACAATTTAAATGTTTAAGTCCGTCGCTTTATTATGAACGAACAGACACACTGAAGAGTCAATGGATAGACGGACGGGTGGACGAGCGAGCGAGTGGAGGCACGAACGTATAAGCGAAAGGAACGAGCGGACGCTGCTTGAAGACATAACCACTCACTCAGTTTAATTTAAACATACTTGTTATAATAATACTTCCCGGAGTATAATCCCGAAAACATATACGTTTTGGAAA
Organism: Flabesymbios commensalis; assembly: GCA_964017125.1. NCBI lineage: Eukaryota > Metazoa > Annelida > Polychaeta > Terebellida > Flabelligeridae > Flabesymbios > Flabesymbios commensalis. The sequence goes on along the minus strand of OZ024906.1, from coordinate 37,542,721 downwards.
AACTATCCCGGTTACATCATACGGCGATTGTTACATTATACGGTCGCATGGACTGGACAACACTGGACTGGAAACTCTTTATAAAAATGAAATAGGAGAGTCATCGCAGTATCCTGCTGCAGAGAAAATAGATTGTTGCTACTCTGATAACCCACTAAGCAAACTATGTAGGTTAAAATTTAATTTCCAAGCTGGAACGGAATGATAAATCATTCTGATGAGAGACCTGTCACCAGTACACAACCAGATGAGAACTATATCTCAGTCACCTTGTTTAGACAGCCAGATGAAAATATGTGATTCAGATTCAGTAAAACTATTCACTTCCTGTATGTCCACAAATTATTTTATTTGTACAACTATAGGAGCCTACATTATACTCAAGCATATTATGGGAGCGAAAATAAAGTATAATTTAGTGGATTTTCAGAAGTCGCTTTGCAATCTAAGATGGATGCGGTATTTGATTAAGAAATTACCATAATCTGGTCCAATTCTGTTATGAATTCCTGTTCCTGGTAGTCTTTACTGTGCAGAAAGAAAATAATTAACTTGTCCGTGGAGAAGCATCTTTTTTGCTTTGGGGACCCTGAACGAGGTGCCGGCTGCGGCCCCCTCTGGATACGCCACTGTATATTATATTATCTATCAGTCAGTGAATCAGTAAGACAGTCAATCACATTATTGTATTATTTGTTTTTAGGTGTGCTACTGTCGCCCATGTTGAAGATATTTACATACAGGCAAATCATTGTTGGATCATGCACGCTATCTGCTGCTGGATTTTGCCTCAGTGCTCTTGCTCCCAATGTTTACTACTTGTTTTTTACATATGGGTTTCTTACTGGTAAGTGTACTTTATACACCTTTCTTGTTAACTACGTACTCTACCCATATGCTTATCCTGTATGATATAAACAGTTTAGCAGTCTGCAACAAGCTTGGTTATGGCAGCAAGCCATACAGCTGGGTGATGAAGACCTAGCTATTAATAAGATCCTGAACGCTGAACACGCTGGAGAGGCTGGTAGACTAGCTAGACAAACATGGGACGAAGAGAGAGCCAAACAATGGAAAATAAACAATGTTGAGATCTTGAAACAGTTGCTAAAATTAAAGTAGTTCAATGCCCAGAGTACAAGACAGCATTGACAGAAAATAAGACAATGTTGGCAGCAGGTATACGCGATACCTTCTGGGGTACTGCCCTACCACACAAACAGACAGAAAGCACCAAGCTTGAATACTGGTCTGGTAAGAATATGCTGGGAGCACTACATATGGAGCTTAGAGAAGGGCTGCAAAGAATTCCCGCCACAGAAGAGTCACAAAACACACACAACCGATACCGACATATCTGATCCCAATGAGGAGGAAACTTATAAGCCTTATCATAGTGCTGATATAGAAAGACATACAGATGGACAAACAGTATTGCAACCCTTGTCCGTCCAAGAACATCCAACTGAGGACAACGATCACCAGAAAGATGACGAATCACATGAAATACCATCTACACCGCAGACGGTGGCAAACAATAACGATGAAGATATCATTAGCAGATAACACTGCATCTACGACCTCCATGTTAGAAGACCCCCGAGGCCGTACAAGTCATTTTGTATTTGTGAGAGGGAAACGTGGACCATCTTCCACGCCCCCTAAAGACGACGCCAGTAGTAGCTTTAAAATTGCGACTACTGCTGACGAGGATAGCTCACGACCACTGAGAGCCAACACTTTGAAACCACCATCAATCGGATAAAATTTCCAAGGGAACGGCTTTTTTTAACACCAACTGTACATTAACTTGGATTGCTGAAAAAAATGTATAGAATCTGTTATTCATAATGGCGTCCTCTCAGAATGATTCATTATATAATATACTTACCCTAAATGTTAGGGGACTACGAAATGATATAAATCGAAAAACTCATATTCAATAGCTTTGAAATAATAAATTTAAAGCTGACATAATATTCCTACAGGACACGTATATAGATAAGCAGCTGAAGGCTAAACATGATAAAGAATGGAATGGTACTCACCTTCGTGCTTTCACAGTATCAAATGTCATTATTTGGTGACAAGTTTATTTTTTATCAATCCTGGGTACTTGCCATGTGTATTTACGCGTAGAGCCTAGACACGCGTATAGCCTACATACGATGTCGGTGTAATACCCCAGATCATACCCCCTTGAAACTATACCCGTGTAGATTTTGGGATCTATTCTAGAATATACCCCGGGGTAGATCCTGCTGGCTCCCAGAATCTACCCCTCCCTCCCAGGTTCTACCCCTTTTCGTGATTTTCTGATGTGTCTTCGGATCCTAGAATCTAGCCCTCCCTCCCAGAATATACCCCTCCCTCCCAGATTATACCCCCCTTTTCAACAACTGTATACGACCCTTCTAGAATCTACCCCTCCCTCCCAGAATATACCCCCCTTTTCAACAAATGTATATGTGCGACCCTTTCAGAATCTACTCCTCTCTCCCAGAATATAACCCCCTTTCAACAACTATATGCGACCCTCCCAGAATCTACCCCTCCCTCCCAGAATATACCCCCATTTTCAACAACTATTTTGTTATGCAATGCTCCCAGAATCTATACCTCCCTCCCAGAATATACCCTCTTTTCAACAACTGTATGCGACTTTCCCAGAAACTACCCTTCCCTCAGAGAATACACCCTTTTTTTGACAACTCTACGCCCCCTCTCCCTCTCAGAATATATCCCTCGTCCCCTTTCTACAATATTCCCAGAATCTACCCCTCAGTCACTGAATATGCCCCCTTTTCTAGAAACTGCATGTATGTAACTGTGAGAGAATCTACCACTCGCTCCCAGAACTGAAAAATATTCTGGGAGTGAGGGGCAGATTTTGGGAGGGTCGCAAAATCTTATAGTTCTTGAAAAGGGGGGTAGATTCTGGGAGGCAGGAGTAGATTCTGGGAGGGTCGCACATATAAATTGGTTGAAAAGGGGAGTATATTCTGGGAGGGAGGGAGAAAGGGGTAGATTCTGTGAGGGTCACATAATATCATAGTGGAAAAGGGTGTATATTCTGAGAGGGAGAGTTAGATTCTGGGAGGGTCGCATTTAGTTGTTGAAAAGTGGGGTATATTTTTGAAGGAAGGGGTAGATTCTGGGAGGGTCGCATATAGTTGTTCAAAAGGGAGGTATATTCTGGGAGGGAGGGGTAGATTCTGAGAGGGTCGCATATAGTTGTTGAAAAGGAGGGTATAGTCTGAGAGGGAGGGGTAGATTCTGGTAGGTTCGCACAAGTGCAATTGTTGAAAAGGGTGGTATATTCAGGGAAGAAGGGGTAGTTTCTGGGAGCGTCGCATAGCGTTGTTGAAATGAGGGGTATATTCTGGAAGAGAGGGGCAGATTCTGGGAGGGTCGCAAAAACTTATAGTTGTTGAAAAAGGGGTATATTCTGGGTGGGAGGGGTAGATTCTGGGAGGGTCGCATATAGTTGTTGAAAAGGGGGGGGGGTATATTCTGGGAGGGAGGGGTAGATTCTTGGAGGGTCGCATATAGTTGTTGAAAAGTAGGGCATAGTCTGGGAGGGAGGGGTAGATTCTGGGAGGGTCGCACATGTGCATTTGTTGAAAAGGGGGGTATATTCTGGGAAGGAGGGGTAGATTCTGGGCGCGTCGCATAGCGTTGTTGAAATGGGGGGTATATTCTGGAAGGGAGGGGTAGTATCTTGGAGCTTCGCAAAAACTTATAGTTGTTGAAAAGGGGGGTATATTCTGGGTGGGAGGGGTAGATTCTGGGAGGGTCGCATATAGTTGTTGAAAAGGGGGGGGGGTATATCCTGGGAGGGAGGGGTAGATTCTGGGAGGGTCGCATATAGTTGTTGAAAAGGAGGGTATAGTCTGGGAGGGAGAGGTAGTTTCTGGGAGGGTCGCACATGTGCATTTGTTGATAAAGGGGGTATATTCTGGGAAGGAGGGGTAGATTCTGGGAGCATCGCATATAGTTGTTGAAAAGGGGGATATATTCTGGGAGGGAGGGTAGATTCTGGGAGGGTCACATAATATTATAGTTGTTGAAAAGGGGGGTATATTCTGGGAGGGAGGGGTAGATTCTGGGAGGGTCGCATAATATTATACTTGTGGAAAAGTTGGGTATTTTTTGGGAGGGAAGGGTAGATTCTGAGAGGGTCGCATAGAGTTGTTGAAAAGGGGGGGGGGTATATTCTGGGAGTGAGGGGTAGATTCTGGAAGGGTCGCATATAGTTGTTGTAAAGAGGGGTATATTCTGGGAGAGAGGGGTAGATTCTGAGAGGGTCGCATATAGTTGTTGAAAAGGCGGATATATTCTGGGATGGAGGGGTAGATTCTGGGAGCCGAATACACTTCACATAATCACAATAAATGGGGGTAGATCCTGGGAGGGAAGGGTAGATCCTGGGAGCCACCGTAGTCTACCCCGGGGGTATAGTTCAGGATCTACCCCGGGGTAGATTCTGGGGCGCCCACAATCTACCCGGGTATAATCAGGGAGGGGGGTATATTTTCAGATTTTACACCGGTCCAATGTTGAGACAGCGTCATATCAGATACGATAGCCTTTTAGTACATGTTTTGTAGCGAAAAGCATACCATAGACTTTTTATTGTATACATGCGATCAAACAAGTATAGTTCTGGGCCGTTATTTCACGTATCTTGGGAATAGATATTAATGCAGGTACCATTATTCTGGAAATAAAAAACAACACAGTCATGAATAATGTCCTATCATTAATTGCTTTTCTCATTTATTAATAGTGGTTAATAAGAAAACAGAATACACAGCGAGTAGGATATCCCAGCGTAATGCCTGTTTTTTCTGTGACATCCATAGAAGACAAAGAATATATCATGTTGCAAAATAGTGCATTATTGAAAATGTAGGCCTACTAAACCAAATTTGTCTATACTTGTAATCTAAAAAATGACTGAAACTATATCTATTTATAATTGTACACCACTTTTACAGCCTATAACCCTTACGGAGATCGATTTTAGTCGTCAGAATCTGACGTCTGTAGACGTCAGATTCTGACGTCTAAAGTCGATCCCCGCACAGTAAGAGAAAAATATTTATAATGGCCGTAGACCCATAACATAGGTTTTCAAATGGATGGGAGAGAGCTGAATAAAACATTAATGATGATATCAAAATGAAATAAACCCTTTGGTCTAAAAGGTTTTTATAAAAAAAATTCAGCGCTTCAAGGGTTAACCATTGTTATTATTTTCACAGATACTTCACATTTCTACTACTCTACTTTCTAGGTAATTTAGCACTGTGTGTTATTATCAAATCTATTTTCGAATGGAGGATTGATAAGTGAAGTATCTCTCATACAACCATATATTTAATTACTATTCCTACGCACATGCATGCTCTTTGATACATTTCATTTGAAGCGGTGACGCATGTGCGTAGGAATGTATCTCCTCCTGGTGCCCTTTTTTGTTTTGTCCTCACCCATAGCTTTGGTGAGGTCACAACAACTGTTCTCGAAGTCGCATCTAGCACATAAAGAAATGACTTTTGAAAGAATGCATAACTATGCCCCAGTAGGCCTATTATACCGAACTAGACACCCGGCAGGCGCAGGCCACTATGCCGGTGTTTGTTTGGTAACGCCCGAATGTCGCGTCTACACTGTTTCCATTCAAATGGGGACAGTGTAGACGTTCGCCTGAGGTTGGGCTAAAGCTGCCTCGTCATCGTCGACGTCGAGAATCCAGGTTGGCCCAGAACTGGGCTGACGCCTTGTGGCTGCTGGGTTACGGCGTATTTTATTAATTGATTATTCATTATGTCACAACGGGAACTCCCGCAAGCACGAGTCACTGGCCCATTGCTAGTTCAATGCTGTTTCACCGTCTGCGAGGCTGGCCCAACATTGGTCCGGGTGTGGTTGGGTGTCTTGCGTTTGCTGGGCTGGACGTTTAACTCGTGCCAGGTTCATATTCGGCCAGTGCAGCAGGCGCGGGCAATAATTGGTCCGACATTGGTAGTCTGAGTATATTAACCACCACACCTCCAGGCCGCAGTGCATGTCAGGATCCAGGGATCCTGATGTAACAATAGTAAATCCGACGGAAATTTCCGTCATGTATGGTTACGTAACATGACGAGTGACAACGGAAATTTCCGTCATGTATGGTGGTGAAGGGGTTAATGATGTTAACTGTGTAAAAACTGGAAAACGAGTTCCCTAACTCCGAGGCCCGGCTTTAGTCTGTTTGAGTGATATTGACAAAAAATCAGTGTATTGGTCTTCCTCATGGGCCAGAATCCTAAATGTCCAGGATATGATTAAGGAAAGTTTAGTATGAATCATGCAGCTGATCAAGATCATATTATAAAATTATCCTTGCATTTACAGTAGATCAAATAAATAAAAATGTTTACGCAAAAAATAGAATTTTTTCTGGCCCAGATAATATATTGAGTATTTAAACTATTCACCGCAAAATAATTGTTAGTTTTTTTCATGCAATTTATAACATCATCTTAAAATGTGAAATGTTACCAGAACAGTGGTGTATCTGGATCCGGATAGTAATCGGACACACATACAGATGTACAAACAAACAAACAAACAAACAAACAAACAAACAAACAAACAAACAAACAAACAAACAAACAAACAAACAAACAAACAAACAAACAAACAAACAAACAAACAAACAAACAAACAAACAAACAAACAAACAAACAAACAAACAAACAAACAAACAAACAAACAAACAAACAAACAAACAAACAAACAAACAAACAAACAAACAAACAAACAAACAAACAAACAAACAAACAAACAAACAAACAAACAAACAAACAAACAAAAACAAACAAACAAAAACAAACAAACAAACAAACAAACAAACAAACAAACAAACAAACAAACAAACAAACAAACAAACAAACAAACAAACATGACGTCCTTTGTCAGAGGTAAAACAATCACTGTGCGCTTCAACTATGGTGGTAACTAATGTAACATAATAGTATGATAAATCTTCATGAATTAAATGTGTTCATGAACTATTCATGAATGTTCTTGAACATCAAATCAGACATTTATTAAATTCATAAATTGTCAACCTAGTTCGTAAACTTTGGTTAGTCATGAACGGCCATAAACTAAAAGAATTAATGAACCAGATAATCAATGAACATTCATGAACGTTCATTAAATGTGTTCATGAACTATTCACGAATGTTATTGAACAACAAATGACACGTTCAGGAAATGCATGAAATGTCAATCTGAAGTTCCCGAACCGTGTTCATGAAAATGGGGTTGTTCATGAACGACCAGGAGGTTCATAAACTAGATAAGCCAGCATGATGTTCATGAACTTAGCTCATGTTAATATTTATGAATTTTCACGAAATGTTCATGGAAATTTATTAACTTCCAAGACTAAGTCTTTTGACCTTTTAAATACATGTACTATGCCAGGGTAATTAGGGTAATTACCACAGTTCATGAATTTTCACGAACACACCATGGACTAAATTGAGACTTCTTCAAGCTCATAACAATTCATCACAGTAGATGAAGCTGAGCCCCATAAACTTTCATGAACCAATTAAGAATTATCAAGTTCATAGTAATTCATCAAAATTTATGAAACTGTCTCTCATGAACTTTCATGAACAAGCTATGAACTGAATTGATCCTACCAAGTTCATAAAACGTCATTACTGTTCATCAAACTCTTCATAATTATGAACTAAATCAAGAACAACACTAGTTCATAAAGTGCTCATTAATATTCATGATTTTTTATGAACTGAACCATTGATGAATGTTCATGAATGTTCATGAACATTCATCAATGTTCGCCACTTAATGAATTTTAGCTTTAAATTCAACCCATAATATGCGTCAATCTGTCGGACTTAAAGGGTTAAAAAGTCCAAAGAAGTGAATATTTTTCCAACCTTTATCTGTTTGACCTTGACATGACCTTGGATTGACCTTAACATGACGTAGGGGTGATATCACAATAACGTATACCCACAGCCCATCTTTTATTTCCTCTTATGTGGGGATACTGCTGAAGTGCTCAGAAAATTATGATTTTACAAAATAATTATTCTACATTTTTGATACCCCCCCCCCATACTGTGAATTCAGCGGAGTGGTGGGGTGGTGCCCGAGTTTCAGCGTTTAAATGGTTAGTAGAGAGTATGTGCCAATACATATGGATATAAAGATATATAATCTCTACATTTATATATCAGAAAATTCTAATTATAAACACATTACACGTTGAACAAAACTAATTTGTGTCATTATCATGGTATATATATTGAAAACAATTTGTTTTGACATGAAACGTGGTTTTCATGGTAGCCATGAGTATTAAAAAGTAGTATTAGGCTAGCTATTGGGTCTTTGACTTAGGGATGCAACACATTTTTTCGTCAAAATGCCGCTACCATGGAAACCTTTAATTTGTGACGTTGTGTACATTGATGTGCAGGGAAGAATGCGAGATTGAAAAACTAGAGAAAAATCTGATAAATCGACCTGCCCCCCGTACTATATACATTTTTGTAATTGTACGTCACATATTTTCACACACGGGGCGCGTTTTGACTTTTTTATAAACTTTGGATTATTCGTGCCTAATCTGAAGTACATGTAACATTACATTAATAAAATATCAGACACGGAGCATATTTGTTAACAACGTCGTATATTACAGAAATAGCTGAGAACACAACTGTGTTTTTGTGGAGTTGATTATATTGCGCAGTTTTTTACTGTTCCGGTGTTAAGGGCGACTAGGCCTACACTCGTTTGTTTGTTCGTTTGTTGTTAAAGTTTTATATAATTTTCGAAATGTATAAAAGCTGGATACAATGTTTCGATACTGTATACTTATGTCATTTAATACAATTAATGCATTGACTAAGAATGAAAAATAATATAGAAATAATCCAGCGGTGAAAGAATTAATCAAATATGTGTATATATTGTACCTACGTGTATGCAGCATAACAAATTTTACTTTAGGGTTCCGCTTTTTTGTCATTAAGTAGAATTATTTGTATTTAATGAGCCGATACCTTTATGAGCTGATACGAACGTTCAATATTTTATAAAGCACTGATTTTGTTAAAATATATGATTGGCCAATTATTTTATCAATCCATTAGTTGTTAAAATAGCTTACAATAGCAAAGTAGAGTTTTTGACACTGCTCCCAATCGAAAAAGGTGCTAACAACACTTCACACCTGTATCATTGCTTAGCAAGCTGGATATTAGCCCACATCACCTTGTCGCCCCCCAATTGAACCCTTGGTGCACCACATGCGATTTTTTTTTAATAAGTATATCTAAAAACAATTCCGATTCCGGTTTGGACAGGTGAAAGACAATACAATATATCCATTTGGGGGAAATAATGAGTCCGGTATTCAGAATAGACAGGTTTCGGTTTGGAAAGGGTTAATTAGTATTGTTTTTAGTCTAATTAACCTGGGACTAAATAATCATTACTGTATAGACAGGATGCCGGTATATACATGGTCTGGTATGTGAAGGTTGCACTGTAAATGTTTAATTAACCCTCACGATGCATTAAAGCATCATTTTACATCACTGAAACAGACTTTATTTCCCTACAACTAGGGGTTTTAGAATGGAAATTTCCATGAAACTAGTGTACAAAAACGTGGTAATTTTCTTTAATTTTTAAACCACATCATATCAACTTCATCCACTACAAGTCGAGAATTGCGGCTTGTAGTGGATGAAGATGACAATGGTAAATTCAGGCTTGAAAGGGTTAAATGATCTGAGAAATGCTTGTAATGTTGGGTTAAGTTAATGACAACCATGACATTAACCCTTTAACCGTTACAGTGTGGGGACCGCCTTTAGTCGTCAGAATCTGACGTCTGTAGATGTCAGATTCTGACGACTAAAATCGCTGGACCCTGCGCTGTAAGAGTAAACATATTCACAATGGCCGTGGAACCATAATATAAGTGTTCAAATAAATCAGAAGAAACTAACTGAGACATTTTTGATGATTTCAAAATGAAAAAACCTTTGGTCTCCATGGATTTTACTAAAAAAATCAGCGTTTTATAAGGGTTAACTGCCAAATTATGTAATTAGAATTTTCACTCACTTCAAGTCAGTGAAAATTATTTAGATTTGACAAAATGGAAGTCAACGATTTTCAATTCTGGCTGATTGATGTCACTTTTTACTTTTTACATTAAACATGTTTAAAATCTGAAATTTAAAAAATTGAAGAAAAAAAAATGAATATAACCGTGGGCCGTTAAAAAGTTGATATATCACTACCAATTGTTGTAGGTATAGGTGATAGCATGCTGCACATTTCCTCCACGACAATATATTGCTTTATGATGACATCCATAACATTTATCAATCACTATCATTTCATTGTTGTAGGTTTAGGTAATGGCATTCTGCACATTTCCTCTATGGTAGTAACTCAGCATTATGTAACCACCAGAAGAGGTCTGGTGGCTGGACTGGTCAGTGCTGGAGGAGGTGTAGGCATCACTGTGATCAGTCTACTCATCAAAGCTGGTATTAGATGGCGCGGCTGGCAGGTAGCGCTACTACTGGAGGGGGTGGTGGTGATGATGTGTGCAGGCTGTGCTCTGCTAGTTAATCCAGACATGGATCAATTACACGTCAAAAACATAACGGGCGCACCTGAATGCCCAAATGAGACCACTTCTATTGTCACAGAGAGGAAATATCCATGCAGCAACATATCACAAACTGCGCGATATTCAGCAGAGGATAACACAAAATCAAATACACATAGATCTAGTGCTCATACAGCCTCAGTATGTCAAGATGCAAGTGATGATAACCAGTTAATTCCCAGCAAATCAATCAAATTAAAAGAAATAAACAACCAACATGAAACAGAATATGAGGAAAACAAACTGAACAACACTTGCTGCAGTGGTTGTGTCAGAAACAGAAACATTTGTGTTTCTAACTCACACATTCCTGAACTTGTACTTGTCAGTGTTGCCATTGGATTTTTTGGCTTTGGATATAACGGTGTTTTTACTTATATCTCACTCTTCACGAAACAAGCAAGTATATTTCGATTTCCCCCCTCCCCCGGAGTTAAAAGATGTTAAAATGTATTTTCTAATGTTGCATCTGACGGCTTTTTATATTTTTAAATTATAATTTACGTAAACTGTTTGAAACATTAGACTACATAGTTAGTATCAGATCAGACGGTACAGGGTGATTGTCTAAATTCATTCTGCTTCATTGTCTAATTAGCATTACGAAAAGTGATAATTACTTCTTACATGGTACCTTTAAAGTACGTAACCATTGCCAGCTATACATTAGTTTTGATTTACCGTTTAACAACTGAGCAATTTTTTTTGTATTTTTCACCATAATATTGATTGTCTCAGCCATAACTTATGGACATGTCAGCCTGGCATTGCTTACTAAAAAAAAACACGTTTACTCATAGGAGCTTGAACATGATTGATAGTGCGTTATAAAATCATTAAGGGTTATTATTATTCCACCAAAGGTTAGACATAATAATTTAATATATGGTATCGTGGCAGATAATATATTAGCTCAGAGGGGACGATATCATCATGACTATCATCGTCTGACAAGCTAAATATTCTGAGTCCAGTGATTAAATATGTTAAATGACACATGTATCATATTTATGGTGTTGTTTGCTTCAGGTGTGCGATGTTGGGGATGACAAGTCTAACTTGATGGTGACATTTTTAGGTGTATCCAACATAGCAGGACGGTTGTTGTGTGGGTGGATGGGGGATATAGGTCCTCGCACTAGATACCTCATAGAATCCGGGTGTCTAATTCTAGCTGGTGTCGGCAATATCCTCCTGCAACAGACAAGCAACTATAACCAGATTATACTGTACAGCATGTTTCAGGGGTTTTGTTTAGGTGAGAAAACAAAGCAACATAACTTAATACATTTGCTGTACACCTTTTCCATGAAGTGGGCCGAGATTCAATGCCGATTTGTCCAAGATAAAAGTAAAAAATGGTGATAATTTTAAATTTGCAGATATTGAATATGTTTTAAAATATTAAGTTGTCATATTTTGATAATGAAAACGAATTTACGCGTAGGTTATTATCATGATTCTCGACAACATTAAAGTAATATCCTTAAAGATGTAGATGTTAAACGGTACGAGTTGTATACCGTGTCACACTTCCGCCGCACAGTCAATGCGTGTCGAATGTTGAACCATTGGATAGACATTGAGAAAACATCTCGTGATTGCACCACCAAAAATCATGGATATAAAAGTGATACATGTTTTAGGGGGTTTCGCTTCTCTCATGGCACTCATCATTTTGGATTCCGTCGGTCTGGAAGATCTGTCCAAGGCAGCTGGAATATGTATGTTGACTGATGGCATAGGGGCTCTTACGGGGCCAACATTTCTTGGTAATCTTTTTTATTATTCAATTTTTTTATAGTTTTCATTTTTTATATTTTAAATCCCCGTTACATGATAATTAATCACTAATTTTATTTAGCGTTGCATTAAAAAGCCAGGCGTGTCACGTTTTGAAATTGTTGCTTCACCTTAGGTTTCCACCTAAACATTTAATGCATTTCTGTCAATCGTTTCGTAGAAAACAGGTTAAACTCACTTAAACTATTGCTTGAGACTCCTGTATTTGTTTTTTGAGCGGTCCCGTGTATAGAGTTACGGGGCCCTTGTGTGGTGGTAAGCACTGCCTTCTTTCCTGTCGCAGGTTCGCCATCGCTATGGTGTTCAGATTTTAAAGAAACGGAAAGTTTTGTCCCGTTCACTCGTGTCTGGAGGGAAATGTCTTCTGATTTATCGCACCATCATTTTGAGGTTCTCCTGATCCGGTCTAGCCTGTATGTGCACAAAAGTTGCCCAAAACCCAATTAATTAATTCATTCTTTTATTATTTATTTAATTTTGATTGATCATTGATATAGTTGTCATTGTAAAGCTGGTATACAGTACGATTATTACATGTATGTTTGCATGAGCAGCATATACGAATCCTGCGAGCTGAGATAGCATTTTGATTATCATTTTTATCATTTCAGGCTGGCTTATTGAGGCGACAGGCAACATTGACAACGCATTTCTCTGCATAGGAGGAATAGAAATTGCAGCAGGTCTCCTAGTCAGCATTAGTTACCTGCTCTATAGACGAAGAATGCAACTGTCTTGAAAATAGTCTGGTTCCATTTTCACCAAATATTATCTGTTAAGGCATTTTAGTAGCTTGTAATATGAAACGGTGTTCATACAATTCGGATCTGCGTATTTGTTAAAATACTAATGTATTTCATTTTCAATCATTTTATATATCCTCATACTCATAGTATCCCTAAGAACGCCATAAGTGCAAAATAAACGTTTTTATTATGTTGATGTTTTATTTAATATGCAAATTTCAGCCGCCATTAGCGGGATTTGTAGATAATGCTTTAACTGCGCAACCGTAAATGATTATGATGACAGGGTGATGAATAAAGCGTCACATTTTCAAGGTCAATGAACGTCTCAGGTGCATGCTTTACTACAGCAGATAATTAAAACAAACTATTGCTATAATGATAGGCCTAAACTTTTCAGACCCATGCAAAGAATAAGGGATTTTTCGTTCTGAAGTGCAAGTTGCATATTTTACGACACGATGTTAAAGCACTGCCCAGTTAATTTTGCTTAGTGTATTTTGTATTAGCCTTTAGTAGTAAAGGTAAATTGTACGCGCTATTACCTGTATTATGATAAAGTGGTGTAACAACCGTAATGCTTTACGCAGCTCTATTTTTTTAGATATCTAATCTAAATATCGAGCACTACTACCCATTTGATGTGATCTGTTAGTGAGAGAAATACCTTTTCAATGAGGTACAACTAGAGTAGGCCTAGTCATTATAAATGTCTAACCATATCTTCTTGGTCAATAAAGTTTCTGAAGAATTTTGTGTCTTATTGTGTCATTACAGATATAGTAAAATACTGCAGTGACGGTAAGACATTGTAACACCTTTTCGATATCAGATTGTGATAAAATCATTCTATTGAATCTTCAGCATCAAATCCCATGGTGCATTGGCCAGCAGAGACACTAATGCAGAGGATAGCCTCATGTTTTACAAATTCTAAGATATTATGCCCCTTCGATAATTGTATGTTGAATATATGCTAAAATGTCCCCAATATCGGTAAAACAATAATTATTCGCTAAGAAGGTATTTGTATGCAATAATCAAATGTATTACGCACATTGCCACGTGTATGCGTCAAATCAAAGAGTGTCCCTCTGTGACGATAACTTATTACTGAGATCTCCTGCTGAATGTGCAATATATTACTACAATACATGGTTCAAAATTTTCAGGTATCATTATTGTGATTAGCTATATATAATATAATAGCCCTAACCCAAATATTATCAGAAAAGCAGAAAAAATTCATCTTGCAAGATGCTATAATGTGGTCAATGCGAGCTGTACTGGCTCTAAGAGCCTGTTACGAGTAATACGAGATACTTTTACATGGTCGTACACCACGAAGACTTCATCAATTTCTTAATTAAAACATTGAATAGATGGTTATAATCAAACGTTGAATATATGTTGTTTCAACATGGTTTCAACGTTGAAGCAACAGTCCGTAATGTACGTAGAACAAACGATGTTCTCAAGTCAATTATGTTGCGATCAAAATTCAACATATAATCAAAGTATTGATCTACACGTAGAATAAACCGTCAGCTTTAGACGTTTTAACAATGTCAGTTAAGGACGTAGAAAAACGTTGTTTTTATGTCTGTGACGTCGTAACCACAATCCATGGTGAATCAATATCGGAATGCCCTCTGGGATAGACTTAATACTACCGTGATATCTGTCAGGATAACTATTTTACGAAACCCTGGATACAATAGTGTGTATATCATATGGATTACATAACTGTTAATTATCACCACGGAAGTGTTTTGCGGTACATATTAAGGAATTTGAGTGTTGCTCGAATGTAAGTTTATTTTTTGTTGTGAGATGTTAGTTATAATGATGTAAGTTTGAATGATGGACAGCTTCAGTCGGATAAACACATTTGTCTATAGGTTCAATTTCAATAGAAAGATTGTGAGTGGATATATTGCACTTGCTGCAAGTATTACCACGGCATTTGAACACTATGTGATAATAAGCACGAAGAACCAGACGTATAGTGTTTTTCCGCAAAAAAAAATTATCAGACAGAAATTCCTGCCTATGTGACGTGTTATTATTTTTTAAGCCGAATGTTCTATAATTATCCTACAGATACTCTTTTTGCTATCTTCAATGAGTCAGTATGGCTTTCCAGTGTGGTGTTTCCTCGCTCCTTACATAGCGTCACGGGGACTGGGCTAGTGATGCCTACCTGGATTATATGATTCTTCTTCAACGCTTCAGTTTTTCGCCAGCTCTGGCTTCTAAACCAAGTTTAAATTTGGTGTTATTCTCTACTTTATTATACTCTACTTATTTTTGGCACCTCAGTTACTACTTATTTTACTTACTTATTTTACGCCTGGTCACCAGGGACTTGTCTGCCAAGTGTGATTAACAGTATAGTAAAGTGCAGTTAGAGAACGCCATTTTAAGTGTTTGTGTTTTATTTGTTTTGTTTATTTGATTTGTGAAGCTCCGTCTTTTTCATTCGTTTGGGTTTTAATGAGGGTTTTAATGGACGTAGTCCATGATATAATACGGATATGCGCGCGTTGCGTTGACACTGTTTAGCAGATAACTTTACTTGACACACGCGCCAAAATTAAGTGCGCACATAACGTGTTAGAAAGGTTCATGTATAAGTCAGCTACTTTTCAATGATGTATGCTTCATAGAAATATCGCATGCATAAAAGGTGGCACGTTGCTAGGGGGTTGCGTTGATGAGAGGGACTACTGTACAACAAGCATCAATTTGGTTATATAGTCACAGGACATCAAGAGTTCTTGAAATTGACAGCTTAAATGTTGATCGCCTATCACTCTCCTGTACTGGCAGCAAATGTGTTGCATGAACGAATCTCGATGCCGTATGGAGATTCGTTGCTGTTAGTGCCGATAGCAGAAGTCAGACAGCTACCAAGAAAACCCTATCACTGAATAATAATGCCTCGCAATCACTGGATATGAAACAAATTGTGATATAGTCTGATTATCTGATTTAAAAAAATCCTTATGTCACATCATCATGTATCTCATAATAGCAGTACTTTGATGCGAAGAAAACTGTTTTTCGCAAAATATGTGAACAATTCAAAAGAAATCTAAAAAAAATCTACAGACTGTGAAACATGGATACTCTGCATAACTTAAGTGTTATAAGACACAAATTGCATGACAATATTAAAATATATAGCTAAATAAGTAAAATCATCATTCGCGATGAGAAAAGCGTGTTTTTCTGCAAAATAGTGCAAATAATACGCAACAAATAATATTTAAATCTAAAATTACTCTAGAAACTGACAAGAGTGGACATTTTGCATAATTTAAATGTCTCAGAACATAACCTGCGGGGTAAACTAAGAATATAATAGCTAAAAATGTAAAATCGACATTCGCGATGAAAAATACGTTTTTTGAAAAACAATGGCAGTTTTTAGACTTTATATTCCGGATAAAGAATTTGGCATACATCCCATGTTGTTCGTTGGGGTCAAATTAGTCTAAAACAGTTGAGTTAGCCTTTCCTAAATAAAGCGCATAATGAGGGCTGGTCTTTTGCCATGCCCGTATTTCATTTCAATTAAATTGCCATAGTACATTTAATGTTGTATTATTTCGGCCAGACTGTAGTGTGCGAAGTTTAATTAGTTCGGTAGAAATGGTAAAAATATATCCCATTTATATCTCAACTTTAATTGTACTAACCCTTTGGCTCTCAAGTCCATGCCATCACCCAGTGATGATGGTGGTCATTTAATTGAAATGCACGTAACTGTGGATCTACAAGGCGTATTAACCTAGTTATACACATGAGGGATTCGGCAGGAGAGGGCCTTTGTGCGCATGCAACATTTGCGTCAGTCAAAGCTCACCTCAAGGTCATTGCAAGGTCGAAGTTTGATAAATTCGAATAAAAAAATATATACAAGCCAAGCCACATTATCCTCTTCTGGATGGGTGCAAACATATGTGTAGCAGTTCCGCCAAATGATGTGAAGTGAAATGACCTTGAACCGGTCTTACGTACCTCAATAGTCTAACCCAATCCCATACTAATACTGATACCCATGTTGATATCCTAAAAATGGCTTGCAAGCCTAGCGGTAGCTACTGACATTTCTCATGTTTTACATTTTATTTCGCAAATAATGAAATATATCGCATAGAAATGGTTGTTGATTATATACACCCATAGCAACAACAGGTACTGTTGTTATATTGAGCATTCGTTTGTGTAGCATGTTTCAGAGACTTCTTACAATTCTATTAAGATATAAATATCTAATTATTCTATATTAATTTGATCTTGTGCATCTTGAAAATACACAATGCATAAAATTGTGTTCTGTCGCCATGGCAACCGTTTTTAGGGAGTAAGGGTACGTCATTGAAGGGTATGAGAAGAAACTTGCATTGATCCCCAAATGTTCTCCATGTGCGTAGAAAATGTCATGTGCATTGGGATCATCGTTGAAAAGATATCGAGTTATTATTTTTCACATAAATTTCATTTGAAAAACTCTAGCTGGAAAGGGTTAACCCTTTCAAGCCTGAATTTACCATTGTCATCTTCATCCACCACAACCCGCGAATTGCTGTCGGAATTCTCGATTTGTAGTGGATGAAGATGATTTGATGTGGGTGAAAAGTGAAGAACATTACCATGTATTGGCAAACCAGCTTCATAGGAATATTCATTCTAAAACTCTTGGTTGTGGGAAAATTAAGTCTGTTTTCAGGGATGTAAAATGATGCTTTGATGCATCGTGAGGTCTTAAAGGGTTAAATAGATAGACGAGGTAGTGACAACGGGCAAACAAAATAGCTACCACAATTACCAGGAATACATGCAGCTTTTCAAGAATCGTCACATTGGTTGTAAACACAAGTACAAGTGTCACCATAAGGAAAAGTAGGGCTGCAGCAAACTGGTTGGTAAAACAGTTCACTACTAATGGGATGATAGGACCAACAGGCTGACCTGTATGTCCATCCGCTATTCAAACTACCATAGCTATAGGACAAGCCCACAGCACAGACTCAAGAGAGCCTGAAACACATGACACAGATTATCTAACCAGAAAAAGAAAAATAGGCTCCCTTTTAGCTAGGTCAGTCACAGAAAGAACATAAATGTATAATGCAAATATAGAATCAAAGACCACTAGCAAACAAATAATGACGGCCCAACTAGCGTGAACGTTTTATTTCAGAAAAGAGTGAGCCAATATCGGTTTAATGCTGGCTCACTGTCTGGGATAGAGGGCCAGCATTGACTCAATGCCTCGTGTTTGCTGGGTTTACGTAGCATGTATATTGTCCGACGCAGAAAACGTTGGTCCAACACAGCGTTTCGTCCTTTATGATTTTGCTACTTGATTACAGTGAGGTAATTATCTAGAATAGAGGAGAACAACACCCATTGTCATTATTATATAATACAAACCACTATACCAGATTGCGGTATGTAATAACCACTAATTATGTTTGAAAGTAATACCCTAATATACTGATAACTTTATAATAGGTGACAGTTATTATAACTTATAGGGCCTAAATAACATAATAAAATTATGTATTCAGTTGTTCTATCATCTTATCTAGGAGGCATACACGTTGTCAAAGAATAAATAAGTGAAAAATGTTCGATCTAATGCCAGAGCCTCTACGTTACTGGCTATCTTCTTTAAACTTAAACAGGTAGCGCATACCATCTCAATGACCAAGGGCTGATACATATATACATGTAAAATAATCAGGGTGTTTATCTGCTTTCATATTAAATACAAGCCCAACTCGGTTTTGATGGCAACGAGGTAACGGTGGTCAAAAATATTATCACCAGTAGAGATCGTGAGGTCACCACCATGACCGCCATTATGATCACCACCATAATCATCAGCATGATCACCATCATGATCATCATCATGATCACTAACATGATCACCACCATAATCATCAGCATGATCACCATCATGATCATCAGCATGATCACCATCATGATCATCATCATGATCACTAACATGATCACCACCATAATCATCAGCATGATCACCATCATGATCACCAACATCATTATCACCCTGATCACCACCATGATCACTAACTTGATCACCACTATGATCACAAGCATGATCACCACCATGATCAGCAGCATTCACTGCGTGGACAAACACAGCATTTAATCAGCTGGTTATACTCTAGATCAGATCAGCCTACATTTATTTGGTAGCTACATAGCCATAATTAGGTTCTGATAACGCTTAAACGTTGTAGGACCTACCCAAAACGTAAACACTATACAGTGGGCTCAATTGTGAGAGGAATTCATAGTGCAAAACTATTTTTTCACAAATTTTACTAATTCACAATTTTGTATTGCGTTACAGCCCTTCAAATACATTCCTACTGGTATACATATGCCAAATGTTTGCTACGAGCCATATAGCGGATCTTTTTACTTTATCAAGTGATATTGCAACGCGCATAACGATATCGTATTATACTAATAAATTGTTTTCACGCGAAGCTAACAAACGCCGTTTTAAATGTGCATTGCAATGTGCTGGTGCTAAAATATAGAGAATAATTTGCCAAATAGATTGAGAAATAACTGTAATGCTTTAAGGACACTTTAAAGTTATTTTTATTTAACTCAGATTATTATTTTTATTTTTTACTCAGTTTACCGCAATATTGGGTGAGGCCCCTAACATGCCTAACGTAGTGGTAAGCAACGCTGCCTTTCACGCTAGAGTTGGGGTTCGTTTCCCGGTCTCAAGGTAACAAGGTAACAAGGTAATTTCTTCAAGATCCCGTAGGACATGAGAAGCCAGGTGTGCGATACAGGGTTAGTAAATATAACATGACTGTGGCAAAGGCATGCAAATCGTTACTGATTTAAATCGCTAATTACGTTATTTATAATATTAATGAATTGTGCAAGGTGATACAATAACTCCCTGTTTTCACTTGCCATTAATTCATGCATTTTAAATGTTGAATGTCCATTATAATAGTAGCAGCTCTTTATTTTTTTTCTGTCTCCCCCAAAGTTCCCACATTCGAAAAGAGAATGATATTCATCATCGACTGATCTGTTGTAACATAAGGAATGCAGGTACGTCTATCGCGTGAAATATCACAAAAACTACTGAGTACAATGGGAAGTTTGAAATTCCTGCATCTGAAACGGATTTTCTTATATTTGGTGCAGTTAATAAAATGTATTTTTCTAGAATAAAATTAGTTTTGAAAATGATATAGTTTGTACTTTTGCCACTATTGAATAATTCTTCCGACCACATCTGTATAAATTGATCTTCTAAACGCCTTTTAATTACCTCTTTGAAACTTTTAAAAATATTGGGGATGTGCTGAGCATTCCAGATACCTGGAAAATCACAATCTATTAAACTATTCTTGATGTACAATATCCAATTTGATTCCCAAATATTTAGCGCAAACATACAGTAAAACAATTTATAAATTAATGATGAAAGTTTACATTTTTGGTCCGTAATCCAACGGGCCCAAAAACATATGGCTGTACATTTGACGTGTACCTTGAGAGAAGAACACCCAATTATCCAAATACCTTGTTATTGTATGTACATTTATTCACAGATACAATACCGGTATATTTACAAAAACGTAGCTGTAGTTTCTCTAAAATAACACAATCTTCAGGTGCCCATACTTCATAGCCATATAACACCGTTGGAAGAACAATAGCATTGAACATATGTAATTGCAAGTCCATGGGGAGATTAAGTAGTCTACTTCTTTTTAAATACTGAGCTTTAGACAATTTTCCATTATAATTAAATTGAAACGTTAATTTTTAAATTCCAATCATTACAATAAACATTCATGCTACTCAGGGCTGCTTGTAATTTTTCGGGTGATTCAGCGAGTAAAATTGTGTCGTCTGCATATAAACGTTCATATTATCTTCATATAGCTAACAAGGTTATCATCCATTATATCAGTGACTGTATCATGAATATTTGATAGCCCATTATATGTGTTCACTAAGTATGACTCTAGGTCTGAAAGAGAAATGTCATCTCACTAATCTCACCATCCTCAGGATGTGCTCTTGGCCCAATTTAGCCTGTATGTGCACCAAAGTGGCCTAAAGCCCGATTCATTTCATTTTATTACCGCAATATTTTAATTTCACTTTTACAATTCGACATATACATAATATAGGTTACACAGTCAGTGTATGTTAGGCCTACATAGCATGCTACATACTTAATTATGTAAAATATTGTTTGCACTAATGCTTCTAACCTGAATAAATTTATTTTATTATTATTATTATTCTGACGATCCGGGGCACCAAGATTCGTATGTTACCTGGTCCGTAAAAAACAAACTATTCAGTGTTTCTGGCTCTGAGTTGGAAGTTGGAGTCAGACAATATGGAGATTCTGACTGCAAACCTGGTGTTGGGGTCAACACGCAGGCGCGGCTAATCTGGCGAAAGGCCGCCGAAGGTAAGCGCAACTCCAGGGGGACTGAGGGGTCCGGGGGCATACCCCACCAGGAATTTTTTGTTTTAGAGAAGGCTTCAAGTGTCTTCTAGTGATATACATTTCAAGCTTTGAAAAAGTCATTTTGCATTGCCCTATATCATTGTCGTCAGAGTGGAATGTTTTTACGTGAGAGGGGGAAGCTTGTCGTCATGACGACACATCAGAAACACTGTTATTGTACCGGGCCCGTATTCTTGTACAAGTTACGATATATCGTAGGCTTCTGATTGGTCCAGATGGTCATCTCGACAAATCAGAAGCCTACGATATATCGTAACTTGTACGAGAATACTCTGCTGATAGTCGACTAGTCGACCACACCAGAAATTTAAGTCAGATGTCAGACCAGTTTCTCTTTATTCACAGAAAATAAATTATGCATATACATTAAAAATAAAATAATAATATTATAGCACCATAGGCCTACCATGATAATTGGTCTGTACTTGATCAACAATAACTCTCCTTTCCCGGCTTAAAATGTAGTGGTCGGACAAAGCAAATAATGTGGTGGTGTGTTTTAATAGCAGATACACTCACCAGGTGTCGCGGCTATTGTTGTACCTTTGCTATATGCCAAATGTTATATTTTAAATGTGTAATGTCACATTTTAACGCGATGAGCGCGACTTCCATCGCGAAATTACAGTTTTAATTTGATATTTACCTGATATTTACCGGATACATGAAATGGCAGATAGAGCACAACAGTTTGCATCACACTTGAAAGATACATAATGGACAAGGATAACTAACATTTAAGATGTTGGATACCTAAATATCACTTTTATTCACATCATAGGCCTACTATGTGCTATTGTTGCTTTAATGGATATAAGACGATGTTTTTATTATAAATAATAAAATGTTTTTGTTTTTATTTTGACATGCCAACAAACTCAGCAAGCCTGTCAAATTAAAAAAAATGGCCACCGGAAAACATAATATGTATTAAACTTTTAAAGTATGTGCATCTAAAGATGACACAAATATGCAACATTTTCCCGTCACTATTATAGGGCCTGCTTCAAGTTGACCAAAAAGTCTTGCAACCTATTTAATGGATTGCATTCATAATTCAAGTCACCTATTCAATGGAGTGTAGGCATAATTTAAATTCAGTTTGACAAAAGAATAATATATTATCCAGTTGATATGACAATTAGGGACATCCTATGGATAGTGCAGCTTACAATAATTCTGAAGGAGATAAATATTGATCCACAAAATAGAACGACATCTCAATCTGACAAAAGTAGCAACAATAAGAAAATGTGATTAACAATAGGCTTGGCTCACCTGGTATTTTCTTGTCACTTGGTCACATGATCTTCTTTCGTGGCGTGAGTGTACAAGACAAGATCAGGAATACAATACAAATGATTTCGAGATGATTATGATGCTGCTCAAAACCTGAATTTGTACTAGAATTACGGATATACTCGGGGCAGCAGATCCAGTTTGGAAATAGTTATTAACTATGGATGAGGTAGGTGTAATTTTCGGGATGAAAAAATGTTTATTTAATGTCCAGGAAACCATGAAAGGTGATGTTTACATACATTTTGCCATGGTACGGTTGATTCCCTTGTTTAATAAATTAGAGTAACAGGTTATATGTGGTCGAATTCCTTTGGTACCAACAGTGAATAGGGCTTAAAATACAGCCTTGCTTTACACCCTTCGCGCGGTCAAAAAATTGTGCTTTACGATATGGACATCTTACACAGCTGAGGACAATATTATTGATACTCTTTGTCATCGTTAACATCTTACCATTGATACCATGTTTTTAAAGTACATTCCACAATGCTTCCCGCTTCACATAATCAATTGCCATCAATCAAAGTGAATCAAATGAAAATCAATAAAGGCTGCATACACTGTTTTACTCTTATTAAAATGTCGGTGAATTACAGAGTGGAGAACAAAGCATCATCTAAAGTTGAGTAGCTTTTCCTAAACCCAGTCCGGTCATCTGTTATTATTACTTGTGTAGCTGACCAAGACGTAAGCCTTTTATTTTAAATACCATTAGATATTTTGCTAAACACACTTATGAGAGATATATGTAGAAAACAGCAGATATTTGAGAGGGGAGTATGTAGCCGGGTGTGTGTATGGCGGACTGCAGTAACTACTACTCTGGCCAATGAGTCGACTCTTTGGCTAGACGCGTAGCACTCAGGCATCACGATGACAGGGCTGGTGGTTCGATCCCCGGGCTCGGCAGTTTTAACACTGTTACATATGCCTCGGTCGTTATCTGCATCATTTCGATTATTAATTGGAATTATATCAGCTTTTGACCACAGTTCAAGAAATACGCCTGCTGAAAAAATGCAATTAAACAGTTTTAGTAAGTATGGAACAACAATATGCGATGACGAAAGAAACATTTCGACAACCAGTCCATCTGGACCTGCAGCTTTCCTTTTCGTAGGTTTTTCAAACTGATTCATATTCCCCCCCTCTGAAATTACACCGTTAAGCATGGTTATATCATCATCATGATCATGAATGGGAGGATATTCTTGAAATTATAAAAGCCATCAGTCTCAGTTAATACATGATTATTTTCATTAAATACAGCTGAATACAGAATACATTGAATACAGCTGAAAATAGACAAATAACAATATTTATCATATCGGTTATACGACCCTGTGTATTTTTCGCAAAAAATTATGTGTATCTCGCTTCTTAGCTCTACACTTTGTCACACTTTGCATTTTTGGCTGAACAAGTTTATTGTTTATTGTAAATGACATAGGCCTACAATGACATAGGCCTACAGATGCTTTTAAAACAATTCGGTAATGACTGAGGTGGCAACATTAATATCAAATACAGCTGTTGAAAATTATTCATCAATCTCATGGGTCACTAAACCAGATCTAATATTTTGAATAAACGTGGGAAGTAGCTCGTCACGCCATCGTAACACAGATTCATTTGGAATGTAGTGTGGATCTTCAGCCACAGTCACACTACGAAGTGTAGCTTCTATGGGCATATGTGGTGATATGAAAATATATTGTATTGAAAAATATGAGAACAATTCACGCAACCCAAGAGAAACATTGATACAATCAATACCGCTATTACCATGCGTAGAAATATATGTGACATTACTAGAATTGTCAAAAGTTCCATTTACAATGGTTACATCGCGAACAGCACACATAGATTTCTCTTCCAAATTGATTAACAATTGTATATTCGTATTGTCGTGTTTCGTCAAAAAGGTTATGTCTCAATTCGTGAATATCTGTATCACGACTAAAATTCAAGCTGGCTGTTCAGATCCCCACACAATAAACTGGTAATGTCGTAATGTGGCAATGGTTTGTTCAAGCATAGCGATCCCATCTGGATTATCTTTTTTATTACAATACAACCAACCGACGGGAGGAATATAATTATGCGAAAAAAACAGTATATCAGAGTAATGCCCAAAAAATCTACCCTTTACTTTGAACACTAACAGGTTATCGTGGTCAGTAGGCCAATGCTGAAAAAATGCAATATATTAGTTCTAATAAGACACAACACACCCCAGAACCTCTTCCGTATTTGGATAACTTAATGGCAGGTGCAGCAATACAGGTATAATCATTGAATACGTCATCGAGGTTACTAGTGTCCTCCTTATTGATGAAGGTTTCAATTAAACAAATGAATGAAACATTTAATATAAGTTATGAACTGATTGCCTTCCAGTTTAGACATAAACTATTTATGTTTCATACAACCATTGTGAATACACCTAAAATTGTTTTTGGATCATATTGGCTGTCATCACACACAAATCTAATCATATACATTTTGATGATAGCGCTAAGAGCAGTAGAACATTGGCCCAATGTAGGTGAGGCGCCAGTTATAGCACACATCATTAAACCAATGCTCTGCTGACCACCAGGCACCTACCGCCAGCTTCTGCCATGAGACTACACAACCATGTACACAGACCATAAACTCAGCCAGTCTATACCCATCACTTAACCCTCTACGTTTAATGCCCTCTACGTTTAATCCAAACACATTTAAGAAGGTGATACGGAACCACTGCTATTGTCATTGTCATTATATCGGGTAAAGTAGTCCGCTATAAATTCATGATAAGTAATTTCAACAAGAAACTACTACAAAGAAAAATGATTAGGTTAATACTTTGATAATATTGCAAACATAAGGTAACAGTTTATCATCGGCATGTACTTATGTACAATATCTTACAAAAGACAATGGAAACTAATCTTACAAGTCCATGCAGACGATATGAACATTATACATTTGAAGTAGTTGTTTACTTTTTTCAACTGTGTATCTGTTAAATGATATTAAATATGGATAAAAATATATTTGTAGTTATATTGTATGAAAATATTCATCACTATGAACATATCTGATGCATTGTCTTTCAGGGGGTTCTTTTGCTCTTATCATAAACTCCACAGAACACGGACACAGGAAATGAGCCCACGATATCACTGTTTTTGGAAAGAATGCCCAAAGTCTCATAATCTCTTGCCTGATGTTATCCCAATTTGCTTTTTGAACTGACTGGGGGAGAGGTTAAAGGTCGATATGGGGGATTGATGCTTCAGTTCATAACTAGATAAAAATGGTATAAACCATTGAATGTGGATGTGTGGGGTCATGCTAATTTCTGATAGAATAAGACAAAATGAACATTTATGTGTATCGCCTAAACGAACATGGCCGAATATGAAATTTATTTTCCGGACAACAACAGCACATATGAGATTGCCGTACACCAACTGATGACGTTATTTCATTGTCCGTCCGGCTATTCCGGCTATAAGTGACAGGGGTATAAGAGGTGATAGTCCATGGGCCAGAATTGGTCACCTTGCACCCCCTACTACTTCAAGGTTTTACAAAAAGTTGGTGTGGGTGAGATGTGTGGGGGGGGAGGGGGGGGGGGTGCACGTAGGGTGGTTGTAGCCCATGCTCTACATGATGGGAACTCCTAATCACCAGTGGTCAGTGGTCAAAATTTAGAATTTAAAATGGGTGGAATACCTTAACTAGACCGTGTAGTTAAATCAGCTAACGGGATTTTGAAGAAAAGTCATTAAACTTGTCGAAGAAAAGAGTATTTGATGGATCTTGAACTGCATTGTAAAATAATTAAACACGGTTTAACAGACGTCTACAGATATGTTTATGCTCTCTGTACTTGACCATGCTGGGCGGGGGCCATAGGGTGGTGGTTAGCACTGCTGCCTTTCACGCCAGAGTTCGGGGTTCGGTTCCCGGTCTCGTCGGTTTGAAAGAAACAAAAAATGTTTCTTCCCCATCCACGTGTGAAAGTTAGTATTATGGGGAGCCTCCGTGACCGAGAGGTAGCGTGCTCGGCCTCAGACCGCCATGGCTCGAATTTCGAATCCTGTTTCTGGAGGACAGTATCATCTCACCATCCTCAGGAGGTTCTCCTGGCCCAGTTTAGCCTATATGTGCACAAAGGTGGCCTAAGGCCCGATTCATTTCATTTTTACTTGACCATGTTAACCACACGAAACATAATACTATGCCCATAATCCTTTTTCAAACAGCATTTTTTCGACATCGTCGCTTGTTCTTCGATTGAATGCCAATCTTAGCTGCACACGCCATACGGCCAGACTTAAAATGAATGAATGTGAAGAATATCCTTGATGAATGTGAGGAGCATAGCTCCCTAACGAACTTCATTTCCGAGGTGATTCGGGACACGGATGTAAATCTATTTAATTAAGAATTTATTGTTGTAAGCTTTATATGACTTCACCTGTTATTTGCGGACATATTCTTCTCAGAATGATGACATGGCGTGGTCATAAAATACAGTGTAGGCCTACAAAAATTGCCCGCCAATCTGCTGTTTTCCATCATTTTTTTTTTTCGATCTTGACCTGTTAATTAAACGATGGGAATTATTGGGGTAGTTAAAAGGGTAAAAGACCCAATTTTAATTATTTGGGTATTTAAAATACCGAAAAATATATGGATATATAATATTAATACATAACATGTACATATACGTATATAAGGGTTGATCGTTGCTAAGGACAAACATAATACGCGTACAAGCAACGGTTTAATTCATAGTCACTATTAATCATCAATGGGATAAAAGATTAGGAGTATTTTGGGTGGCCTAGTACGTTTCAGATTATAGGATCTCGGTGCCCTTAGTGAGTGAGTAAGCACTCATTAACGTGTTCATGACAGGATTACACGCAGGTGGGGGGCTAGTCCGGTAGTGAAAGTGTAAAACAGAGTGCATGTACAATTGAAATCGTACACTATACGCCGTTATCCCGAAGCCATAAACATTGATGTAGACTTGAATTACTGTGATTTCACTAAGTAATGCTCCTCAACGCCTCATCTTAGTACAGTATAACTACTTACTTGAAAAGTAATCAGTTACTGCATTTTGGCTTCACTCGGCAGTATAGATTCACAGGGATCAGCTATATAGTAGGCCTACCAGTCGCCTTCAAATCCCGCTAGTGTCGTTTATGTATATATAGAGTGTTCCAAACTGTTCGAGTGCTGCCTTCGGGCAGGCCTACTGTCATTCTGTAGGCCTACTTCCGGTATTTCTGGTACTGTCCTGTGGAATAAAAAAAACTTTCCGACCTTGTACTTCCTCTAGTCCCGGTATTGTCACGATGTACAAACAACCTTTACTCACTCTAAGTCGTTTTTGCTACCTACATGTAGGCTTAACTAGGCATAATTCCCCATCGATGTTGTCGACCAATCGACAGGAACACTACAAGAACTGCTACTTTTCAACTGAGCACTTAGGCATACTCCTGTATCTCTTTGAATAGTGTTGACTGTTTAGAATGCAACTTTGACTTACTGGTCACTTTGTTTTTTTGGATCTATCTTTTTTTATTCGATTATTTATGCGGTTGTCGTTAGGCCCTATCCTATGTTTATGAACAGTCAGTGCCACTGTATGTGTGCGGGCCAAGGAAAGAATATCGGCCGCAGTGGGATTCGAACCCATTAACTCCTGGCTCCTAGTCGACCCCGCTATTGTCACGAACCTGCCCGGCACAACGGCGCTTAACTCTTTCAGCGCGGGGACCGTCTTTATACGTCAGAATACGTCAGATTCTGACCTATAAAGACGGCCTCCGCACTGAAAGAATTAACATATTTATAATGATCGTAGACCCATAACATATAGGTATTCAAGTGACGCGGAAAGAGATAACTAAGATATTTATGACGATTTCAAATTGAAAAAACCCTTTGGTCTCCATGGCTTATCCAAAAAATTTCAGCGTTGTAAGGTTTAACATAGTCTTTTGAACGCAAATTTATTTAATTGAAATTTTCACGCGCTTGAAGTTGTGCTTCGCTGACGCAATGCACAACTTTAAGCGAGTAAAAAATCTTCAGATTTGACAAAATGAAGGTCAATTATGTTAAAATCTTTCAGGTCAATGTCACGGTTTATCTTTAGTAATGCTCACAAGCTGATATGTATTATGGTGAAAAAAATATAAAACACAAATATAATCGGGACTGGCGGTTAAAAGGTTAATATACCTTCTGGGGCGGTTGTACAGAATCCGAAAAAAATATGACGTTATCAATTAAAATGACATTAGTTTGTAGAATTAAGTACCAATTTAAGATCTGTTATGTGACCGCGAATAACATAAAATGGGATAATAATAATGTCAAGCTATATTATTTTAGGAAAAAAAGTACGCACTGTCAGTTTTATAGTGGTGAGGGATAATTAACTGATAACTGTACAAAACACATACATATAAATTTTGTATTATATTCTCGCGCTGGGGCAGCTCTTTTGCCATGACAACAATCTATAGTAAAAATATGTCATCCAAGAGGAGTCCGTGCTACAATAATAATCACAATATATGGGCAAAGCCAGGCACTTCAAGAATCATGTGACCCCAGCAGTGTTTTCATTTGTAGTGACCTTCTCTTTTGTTTAACTAGTTTGATCATTTAATACACGTATAGACCTTTCAGAGAATTTAAGTTATCCATAGCCTTGACAAGGAAATTGTGCTTTTGACTACAGAAATATCATGAAAATGTGTGGTTTTATGTTGAATAATCTGGAATGATTATTGAACATAAAACACACTGCTGCTCTTATTAGGAAAAAAATGAAATAAAAAACGCTAATATCTTGAACATATCTCATATAGATCTCTACTGCAATATATCAGGACCATTATACTGAGCAGCATTAAAAATACATAAATATATATTTTTTTGCATGTTTTTATTTTGTATAATATTTATTAAAAAAATGTTCAATACATATCGTATATGTTGGACAATGTTTAAACTAAAAAACATGTAGCGTATTCTTTATGTGTTTTTGGTGCTTTTACCTGTTGTTTTCATGAAATGATCAAAATAGATGTTTTAGATTTGGTACCTCAATGTTTTAGGACAAAAACCCCGAATATAAAAAAAATAAATTAAGTTGCAATGAGAGGTCTAGAGAGAAGTAGATGTTTTGATATGCAACTTGTGAAAGGGTAGCACATCACATGCAATATAATGTATGCCTATACCCAGCTGAAGTCCATGTATAGATTCTGACCAAAATGAAGGTGATAATGCGTACCTTATATAGATAAGTAAGCAGTGACCCTTTCTTGGCTTTTTTTACAAAGCAGTCTAGTTGACTTAAATGATGGGACTAAATATTGCAAATCAAATTACATCTTTTTATTTTAAAGTCAAAACACACAAAAAAAACTGTTATCAAAAGTAGAGTGTTTTTTGTCACTTTCTATTCTATCATGCAGGATCGCTCTATATAGCCACTTCGACTATATGTGGGGAACCTCTGCGAACGAGAGACAGCGTGTCAGGCCTCAGACATTCAGGGCTTAAATTTCGAATCCTTTGTAGGCCTATAGAGGGCAGTGTCATCTTATTCATCTCACCATCCTCAGGATGTGTAATTGGACCAGTTCAGCGCTATGTACACAAAGATGGCCTAAAACCCCATTCGTTCATTCATTCATTCATTCATTCATTCATTTATTCATTCATTCATTATAGTCATTTCAAGTCACGAGTAAATGCAGAAATTTTTTGATACTTTTAATAACGGCTTCACAGCGCAGTGATGTTGTGGACAAGCACATCTTGTATTTTACACACACGACGCCAGAGACTCTCCCCGGGGCTGGGGTTTCTGGTGTAAAGTTTGTACTGCTGGCACTGCAGTGTACATGAATGTGTACACTGTACAATGTCCTGAGCTAACACAAGACAGTGGATAATACTACATGTATGCTCATTATTATATCATAATTTTTTTATTTATTTTTTTAAACAAAATATCATGCAGAATCATTTTGTCAATTAAATTTGTTTAAACATATATGGAACCATGTTTAAAGCAAAGACATGAATGACTTAGATAACTGAAAAAGTTAGTTTAAGTTTCAAGGTAGAGGCGCTCATTTATTTGAAGCTGGAAATTGACATGGCAATTGGAGCCCCATCAGTCAGAATTTCATATGTATAACGAGATTGAGTCGCACACAGACACTATGGCTACTAGAAAATTAATTCTGGAGTCATGGTAAAAAAGTTAATACAGGATTATTTTGAGGTAGCGAGATCCCAAGGGTGGACTAGTCCTGGTTGACATGAGGTCATATAGTGTTAAATCCCTAACACCACTGATCCGTGTGTGTTCAGACATATGCTGTTGTGCGAAACTAAACGACTGTAACTGTTCACGTAAAAAGTAAGCAGTTACTGCTTTTGACTTAGCACGGCAGCATAGATATCTGTATATGGATATATATTACTGTGAGTGATCCGGTCGTGTCCTGGTGACTGGGACAGATATAAATGTGTTCATTCAGACGTGTCCTGAACACTCTGATGAACGCGGGTGGTGAACACAGTCCAAGGCGTCTGTAGCAATCCGATCCGTAATGCGCTTGGGGCACTGAAGTGTCAAGTTGATTTGTTGTGCGCACGTGAGCCGACAATAACAAAGTAAATGGATATTAACCACGTATCGAAGTGATTGAAAATCATACACGAATGAAAGCAAATCTTGGGATGAGGTTTTGAGAGGAGAAAATAGAAATTAGAGAGCATTTGATCAATTCTGACTAGAAACTGCTGTTTACTGGTGTGACAAGAAAGGTGAGTTAAAAAGAACATAAAGCAGATAACCCATTTCAAAACATACCTTAAAGACCTCCACCTGCTGCTGGGCTCGTTTTGGGCCTAGTGTTATAATTTTTAGGAAGAGTTACAGAAAGAAGGATAGCCACCTTTTTAATACTTCACAATCGAACCAGCTTTGTCACAATGCCTTTCTATTTTATTATTTAGATATTTTTATATTTTGAATCAGACACGTATAAACAATGACAGAAAAAAATATAGCTATATTTAAAAATAAAATTGTGTGATAATAATTATTGAAATCAAATTGAAACGAATAATCTTACCGTATTTATTAAGGGCTGAATGCAAAGAATTCCTTGACAAATTGTCTGAATCGAAATAGATGTAAGTAAAAAGGGATACCTGCTATTTGATAACGTTTCACATAGCCTTTTTCAATTCTAGTGTGAGGAAATCAGAACTCAATGTCCATATTTTGATCAAGATTCACCTTGAACAACGGTTCTGAAAATCACATTATGTTGATTATTTCTATCCATACCACGTACATTCTATCATTTCGTGTGTGACAAAGTGACGCTCTGTGATTGGTTACAGTAGAACACAATACTGGGTTCATAATTTATGAGGATAAGTTTAAGTATCAGGTTGACTGCTTTGATGATTGCTGTGAAACTCAATATTACTGGCGGAATTTCAAGTAAAAATTATAAATATTCTCAAATATGTCACTTTAAAACAAATGAAGCAAAATAAAACGAACAGTTATAATCATCTACGTAATTTTTTTGTATTAATATGTGAATTCATGCATGTATATCATCAATACAAAACATGAAAAACACAAATGTAAAATTGAGACGCAGTAGATATCAGAGGTAGCCTTATAAACATACATTACTATTATACTGCAAAAATGCAGTACCTGCCTTCTTAAAAGCAAATAATTACTGCCATTTGGCTTTGTATTAAATTATATTATTGCTGCAAAAGCAAACAGCGCTACAGTTTTCTCTTCAATAATTATATAATATATCCGATTTAACAGTAAAGGGGAACTCTTGAAAAATAGCAGCTTAAGTGACTTTATTGCTAAAACAGATTATTTTTCATCTTTGTCTGTTGTTGAGCAGGTTGCACTGACTTGAGACAGACCACCACTCCTGGGGAAGCAGGCTAGTCGGCATGTCCAGTATTATAGGACTGCTAGCGCCTTTCGGGTTCGGTGCCGCCGGCAAGTTTCACTACGATGACGACTTCGTGGATCGTCTGAACCACACGTACTCTGTGGTACTACTGATACTGTTCAGCATCGTGGTGACCACCAAGCAGTACGTGGGGGACCCCATACACTGCTGGGTGCCGGGATACTTCAAGAGTAATTACGAGGGCTACACCAACAAGATATGCTGGGTATCCAACACTTACTACCTGCCATACGGGCAGGACATACCCAAGCCTACCGAGGACCGACGTATGATTAACTACTACCAATGGGTGCCCATGAGTCTGCTCCTGCAGGTAGGATTGTTAATCTCAGAAAACACGGGGTGTTAGCCCTATGTTGATTTAATGTTGAGCCAGGATCACAGACGATGGAAAAACATTATAACAACACTGGCTCAGCACCACGTGTTTGTTGGGATGTTCTTTTGTATTTATTAAAGATCAGTGGCATTGCATTTCAGTTTTAGCTTTGAGTAACAACGATTTTGATCATAACAAATTATTCAGCTTTTCAGATCATCTGAAATTCACCTATTGCCAAACAAACATAACTTACACAGACCAGACAAAACAATGCATACATCCTAAATCAACTGTACGATCGTTGTAGAGAAAGACTGTGCATTGACAATTTGCGCATCTTTTTAACCTTCGCATTTTTATTCCAGGCTATTATGTTCTATCTGCCTCGAGTTTTCTGGCGTAACTTTAACTACAAGGCTGGCGTGGACATTCATAATATAGTGGAAGCTGCTCAGTTGCTTCACCAAGGAGAAAATGAAAAGAAAACACTCAGGTAAGAAATAAACTTTCTGTCATTTTTTTGTGGCAGATAAAGCACTTCAGTTCGTAGAGGGGGGTGTATATAGCTCAATAAGGTGAAGGGGGTAAACCAGCAAGGCACTGCACATGAAAAATCATCTCTCTATTCGTAAAAAACTTGAAATGTAATGACAATAAACACCATTTGAGAAAAACATTATTAAATTTTCGTCTTTTTTACTAATTATTTGTTACAGTTATGTCTTATAACTATGTTTTTTTCATCCCATTGCTAATTCTAACGAATGTGACAAAGTTGATGATTATTATTATGTGTCATATGCTATGTAATCTAACTGTGTTTTTGTTATAGGTATATGGTACAGCAGGTGGATCGATACCTCGGACACTTCAGAGTGGACAGGCCTTCGTTTGGAGCAAGCCTTCGCCAGATGCTGTCACGACATTGTCATTGTTGGTGCGGTCGCCGCTGGGGAACTTATCTCGTCTCCCTCTACCTGTTTGTCAAGCTTTCATACCTCATCAATGTGCTCACTCAGCTATTCATGCTGGACACATTTCTGGGCACAGATTTCCACCTCTATGGAATCTACGCCCTGCACTCCATGCTCAGCAACTCAGAATGGCCGGGGTCCTCACGGTTCCCTCACTCTACCATGTGCGACTTTCGCATCAGACAGCTGGGCAACCTGCAGCGCTACACGGTGCAGTGCGTTCTCCCCATAAACTTCTTCAATGAGAAGATCTACCTGCTGGTTTGGTTCTGGCTGGTGATTGTGGCCCTGGCCACGACGTTCAGCCTGCTGGTCTGGATAAAGCACTTGGTCAGCAAGAAAGACCACGTGAGGTTCGTGCGCTGCCTGCTGAAGGCTGTGGGCAAAGTGGACAAACAGACCAGCCACAAGCAGCTCAAGAAGTTTGTTAGGGATTATCTGCGTCACGATGGAGTGCTGGTCCTCAGGCTGGTGGAGATTAACACCAACGAGCTGACAGTGGCCGAGCTCACGTCAGAGCTCTGGGATTACTATCTGCAGAATCCACAGTCGTTCACCAACAACGGCCACTTCGGCGAAGAGGAGAGCGAGCTCTGCTGACACCACGCTCTGCACATGTGAAATGCAGTAACTAATCACTTGAAAAGTACACAGTTACTGCATTTTGTTTTTGCACGACATTTCGTCACTTTGGTGCTGAATAATCGTACCTACCACACGCGCAAATACGACTTTTTAAACCAAGATGTGGTATTGTGTCATCCGCCAGAATATTAAATTATTGTAATATTGCGGATGTAAAAATAACGTGGGAGTTATGAAAGTAGCAGTCTCTTATATTCACATGAACAACCAAGTGTGTGAACCATGTTAAAACTAAGCGTTGATATAAGCTAGGCCTGTATAATTATGATCGACAGAACACTCGAATAGGCATATTCAGGCGACATCTTATGGTATTTTTACCAATATCTGTTATTTATACAAATTACCATTATTATGGTATTATGCAGGGATATGTCGTTTGTTGACGTCGATAATCAGCTATTATATCCAAACTCAACACGTTTGCTTAAGAGATTATTGATAGTTAAATGAATGAATGAATGAATGAATGAATGAATGAATGAATGAATGAATGAATGAATGAATGAATGAATGAATGAATAAATGAATGAATGAATGAATGAATGAGTGAATGAATGAATGAATGAATGAATGAATGAATGAATGAATGAATGAATGAATGAATGAATGAATGAATGAATGAATGAATGAATGAATGAATAAATGAATGAATGAATGAATGAATGAAATCTTATATAGCGCAAGTATCCGGCCGGATGCTGTTCAGAGCACTGAATATCGAGAGTAACTTAGCAAGGCCATTTATCATTCTAATCCAAAAAACTCAGTCTCCTGGGAGATATGCAGCTGAGCTGTCATTGAGGCGAATCAAGCTATTTTTCATTCCAAGCAAAATCCACAATGTGCCAAGTACTCACACATTGTGGATTTTTGGGGTCTCGACGGATAGAAACTACGCCTACGTCCATTGAGGTTCTTTTACTTCCAACTTTAGGTCAGTCAGACGAGCCATCTGATTTACGTGGTTCTCTGAGCCCCACGACACGACATCGCTGCACGCATGTCCTAGTGTATACAGCACCTGGTAGAACCAGGCGGTCACCCATCTAATTATGGACCGGGCCAGACTTTGCTTAACTAACGCCGCATTCCGTATAAATGAGTTATGATATAATTGAAATCACACATAAGTCGGCTTTTCCAGTTAAGGTCTGCTCTTTTTGTAAGATTCAGTTATGTCCCAATGTGTTCAAAGGTGGCGAAGCTGGAATAATGTAAACAAAATTGATCATTTCTGTAGTGAATTTAAACTCTTCACCTAATCTGGTGTTAAGTTGACCAGTGTCGTAGACGGTGGGTGAACATTAATACAGTATTGACTCACTATGTAGTCTGTTTTGTTGGAAATGACACAACACATCACGTTTAATGAATCTCTCGAGTCCAGTTGTTTTATGTGATATTATTTTAGTTTACACAAATGGCGATAAATAGGGATAAACTTATTTATTTATATATTTATTTTTATCTATTTACTGTGATATTTGTGATGAAGTATATTTTACACAATGTGTTTATTATAATTATGGTATTATATATGTATTATATGTTATACTCATAAATACAAGATATCAGAGTATCGTGTTTAGGTATGTACCATATCACTCATGTCAGTGGCACATACGTGAATCTACAGTTAATTAATGTGATAGATATCTGACTGGAAAACCGGACCGTTTTTTTGTATTGTCCTTTTCACTGCTGTGAAAAAGCTAGAAGTTCAGAAAAGTTTCTAAAATCTATTTTCATTCAAATTATTTTATTTATTTTACTTTGCCATTCTTCGGGCAGATCATAAGCGATTTTCAGATTTACCATAATATAAAGGAACCAATATCCCAGCAACGTCAAAATGCAGTGACTACTTACCTTAAATTAGAACATTTTGCACAGATAAGGACTGCAATGTGTCACATGGGATACTACTACATGTTACATAATGATATTATATTATTTATTTGTAAGTATCCAAGTAATACACAAGAAACATGTATTTCCTTCCATACCGTATACTATAACATTCTATTATTCTACGATTGCGATTCACTGTAAAACGCATTACTGCATTGATGAAAAGATATATAATAAAATTATGAGCTTTACATCCATCAATTGTATTGTTTTGATGTTTCAATGTATAGTGTTGGGAAACCTGGGCCAGGTATAGTATTCTACCCCTGTTTAAGTAACAACATATATAATCGTGGTAATATCCCTTCACGTGGCAGTCATGTGCCACTAGTAGTCTTCTATACTTAGTGTAAACTGTGTGAAACGTATTGCGTTTGAAATCTTGCAAGCTTTGCATTCGTATAGTTAGTTATGTTGTATTGAATAGCAAAGTTAACGTACACACCAACATCTTGTTGCTTAAAATATATCATGGAAATGTTATGATTAATGTTCCATCTATCATCTATCAACATTAAAGGACTTTCTGAGACAACTTATCGCACAATATCCATAATTGAGAATATTTTGTAGTATTTGAAAGCATTCTTTGCAAATACACTTTAAAGTATGCTGGGGTATGGGAAAGAAACATAGACAAAAGCGTCTTTTGCATTTTTACTGGTTACTAATAATATTGTTGTTTCGTCTATAGTCATATTTAAAGGCGCCATAAAGCTGACCAGCACTATTTAATCATACACAAATGCGACTGTTGGATGGAAAATGGCGGTTTTCTGATCTCAATTTGTGCAAAATATTTGAATCTCATGTGTCTGTATTTATAGAGGCTGAATCACTGTTACTTCGATGTGACATTAAAACAACAGTGTGTCCACTTATTACATGTATGACTATTAAAGGATCGCACACACCGCAAAGACTGCCCCCGATTGCTTGTGACTGTAATAAAAACATCCCCTAATACACCATATGCTTCAAATATATATCAACATATTTATATCACGGAATGTTTTAAAGGTATTATATATTTGTATTACTGTAGTATTGCAAATATTTAGTAGTAGTAGTGGTAGCAGTTTAATAACAGCTGGATGACCATGATGACGGGTGGGGATTAGCTATTTTTTGTACGTGGCCTGCATAAGAGCTATATATAACATGTAGACAGCGATACGTGGCCAGGCATCCCAGCAAACACAAAACATTTGTATAACATTTGTACAATGTTGGACCAACGTCAAAGACGTTGGGCCGACGTTGTACAAATGTTATACAAATGTTTTTCGTTTGTTGGGATATGTGTGAGCTATGAGTACACCTGTAACCTGTTATGTGATCAGCTGAACGAACATCCCATAATTCCAAATTATACCATTTTTATATCATCCATGATGAATCAGAATTGCATGATAGCTAGTCATGGGAAACCATTACATTCTCACGATAAGTGGCAGCCCCAGGGGGTTTACTGCCGGATATATGAGTTTGTCCTGGCAATAATCGAAGTGATCAATATATGATTGTGGTTCAGGGATCAGGTAATCTGTCTAGATTGATGTAAAGCATGCAACTAGCGACATTTCTGCTGCAGTTACCAGAACATCATTTTACCGTATCCTTGCACAATAACTTGAGAGTCTACAGGTCATCATGAGAGACCGAGTGCGCTACCTCATGGTCACGGAGGCTCCCCCACAATATTGAATCTTTATAAGTGGGCGGGGAAAAGTATTGTTGCTTTACTCTGAAATCTGAATGCCGATAGCCGTGTTCAGATGAAAATTGCGTGTCGTGACAATATGTCGTCCCTTGGATATGAAAGGGTGTATCTGCCACTTTGTAAAGTGGCAAATACACCCTTTCATATCCAAGGGGGCGATTTAGTAAGAATTGTCAATTAATAGAATACAAAGACGATAGATAATCCACCCACAGCAATTATTCGAATTAATATGTAATTGTAATATTTAAACCAGTGGTGTAATTTTCCTGGATTTTCAACAGCGAAATAATGAAATAAAAGTTCAGCGATGAATATTCTAATAGTTGCTTTAGACGTGAACATTGGCACACTGGTTATGCCGACTGACTGTCGCGACGGAGCTTGCGGGCTCGTCTCTCGCTCTGATATTTAGGGGTCAGAGAAACGAAAGGTTTCTTCCCCGACCATTCATAAGGATTCAGTAATGAGAGGGGTCTCCGTGACCGAGATAAAGCGTACATCCATTTTATTCTTCAGTAGGCCGGCTTTCCATACATATGCTTTCGCAGCGATTTCGCTGATGAAGAAAATTGAAATGCACTTTAATTATTTCCATAATATATGCAACTTTCTGCTGAGAAATCGTAATCGAAAAAAATCGCTGCTCGGTGCTACATTTTTTTCGCTTGCGATTTGATTCTGCCGCAATTTGTGTATCGTGGATTTTTAGAAATATTAAAAAAACAATATTCTTTGTTAAAGCTGCATAACTGTTTTGTTTATTTCGATAAAAATAACATAAAAAGTACAAAACAATCATTCATATTGTCTTAAATGCCTTATCAATGCAGTGAAACTGGGTAAATGTAGCGGAATTAGTTCATCATGCGATACACCATCAAGTATTATTAAGTAGTGACTCGGTTTCTGTAGAATACGTATGTAA
Organism: Flabesymbios commensalis; assembly: GCA_964017125.1. Lineage (NCBI taxonomy): Eukaryota > Metazoa > Annelida > Polychaeta > Terebellida > Flabelligeridae > Flabesymbios > Flabesymbios commensalis. The sequence continues at coordinate 37,502,999 of OZ024906.1, read as the reverse complement.
TAGTGTTAAGGTTATGGGCCAATATAATGTTACATCGGCCGACACCAAACTGCCTTAATATTAGCAAACACCAGACGTTGAGCTGAATCAGCATAATGTTGGGCCAGTACCGCAGACGATGGGCCGACATTAGTCTGCCATTGCATCAATGCCTTGTGTTAGCTGAGATACATAGCCCACATAGCCAGCCGTAGACGTCCTTAGACCAGGTCAAAAAAACTGTTGGAAATCGTTTACAGTAAAGTCTCATGTTTTAAATTTTATTTTATTTTACCGCATATCGCGATTTATATCACTGCATGTTATGATTTACGATAAAATAAAATAAAGTCTGATATTGTCTAGTAGCATTTTGACTATATTTTGAAATGCCCATGAGATACCGAATAAAAAATGGAAATGTTTTTCAAGACAAACACGATGATCAGAAGAGCGAAAAAGATGATTTACATCACTGAATTTGTTGCTAATTCCGACGACAATTGCCCACGGACTGACGAGAGCGTCTTAGTGGTGGGCCAAAGGCTCAGATGCTGGCCCACACTTAAAAGCACCATACAAAAATATAGTCCGATTTTTCAAGGGAGTGACATTCTCCATACCGGTACCGAAATTAAACATGACATTATATGCACATATCACCCATATCACACAAAGTAATAACTCCTAGATATGTCTAAATGACATGAGATAATACACTTTTTATTGTGAAATGTATCTATGATCACTTTAAGAATAAAATTATAAGTCTTCCACTTTTTTTCAATGATGATCGGTATCTGCCACTTGGTACGTTTATTGTCCTGATTATACAAACAGTGTATCTTACTCCGCTGTGATCAGGTTTGTTTTGGTGGGGCAGCAATATTTGAAAACAACAAACTTAAATCCTTAATAACTCACCAACCGAGGGAGTAAAATAAAAAAATAAAACACCATTCTCCATGGATTAATCCAAGTTAAACAAAATCATCTGCAGGTATATTTGAAAAATACGCCAGAACCCCCGCCTTTTTGAGAGTCGTGCTTGCTTCAAAAACAATTTTATTAAATTGATAACAGTCCAAAGTGATCAAAATATCTAATGTCAATAAACAATGTTAAAATAGCTTGTGAGTATCATTAGTGAAATAATTAACCCATGGATCAAGTACAGTAAACATTGTAATCCCTCGGTCTTAGCTCGTCACCGGTGTGAATTTAATACCACCTTTTGATACAGGATTGCTCCACAGGGAGCATAACAAATACCCTTCATAGCAGAATAATACGCGCTATTATACTTGTGGAGATATAGAGCTATAATCTGAACAAAAGCTGCTCCGGTTCACGTTACCTTAGTTGACCTTCGTATTATCTTAAAGCACAGTGAATGTGTCCGCTAGGTTTCTGGGATTAGGCCTATAATACTAACAATAGTTGTGGTCAGATGAATGGTGGGGGTCCGAAATCAGCACATTATAAAAAAGTATCTACATATTGTAAGCTGTAGGTCGCAAAATATCACTCATTTGAGTGGTACATCAGCAGTTTCCTTTAACCCTTACAGCGCGGGGATCGACTTCAGTCGTCAGAATCTGACGTCTGTGGACGTCAGATTCTGATGACTAAAGTCTATCCCCGCACTGTAAGAGTAAAAAAAATTCTAATGGCTGTAGACCCATAACATAGGTATTCAAATGAATCGGAAAGAGCTGAATAAGACATTTATGATGATGTCAAATTGAAATAAACCCTTTGGTCTCCAATGTTTTTATAAAAAAAAATCAGCGCTTTAAGGGTTAAGTCACAACCCACCAAACGCGAAACATCGACTCAATGCTGCTTTAGTGTTATACCACAGGCTACACCCAATATTACAGCAACATTAGAACAACGCCTGCTGTTTGCTGGGTATGTGTGACTTATATTAACCTTGGCTGCTCATAAAAACACAATAAATTATATATATGACCTATAACTGTTAATTAAATCAAATGATTATTGTGTCCAGGTACGTTGAATTGAGGCTAGCACATTCTCAGCAAAACGAGACGGTGGGCCAATGTTGGTTTCATGTTGGGCCGGCGTCGAAGATGTTCAACTATTAACATTAAATCAACATTGGATTAGCGACTCGTGTCGTCTGGGCTACAACAGCATATGTGAGAATCAGCCTGATTATAGTTTAATTTTATAATTTCACGATTCATTCCCATTATCTATATTCAGGTCAATAACAATGATTTTCTGAAGAATCGGTAAATATATTTTCAAAAAATGTGGGGTCTACACGTACCTACACGTACAGCTGGACCAACCTAAAAAGGCTAGTTTTGAGATAAATGCGGTAGAATTTGCAGTTGTGAATCGGTTCAATGTATCTAGCGCTACTTTTATTTTAATAACAGATGCCGGGTGGCACATCTTATATCATACTCAAATAAATGGTACTTATATACTGTAAAATTAGGAGAGCGAATGAGGAATATATTAATTGAAGCTAAAGCTGGACATCCACATTATCTATTCATGGAAATACCGATATATGTAGACTATAATAATAAGCACATTAGAGACCATCTACATCTTTTGTAGATCTACATGTACTTTGAAGTTTCTATAAGAAGAAAAAAACGTGTATCTATATATAGTTTTGGTGAAATCACTCGGACTGCGAAGATGATGGGAAAAACAAAGGTGTGGGTTGGCCCAGTAGTGCATAAATCAGTTTGAGATTTGATTTATGCCCAGATGGACCAAGTCACATGTATTGTCAATGTAACAAAAGTGTAGACAAATACATCAAAAAGCACAATACAGATTATGTACATCTTCTGCAGATGTAGCTGTGGAATGTATTTAGTAAAATACGCTTAACTTTTATAGCTCGGGTGAAATCAGGGGGGCTGTGATGAGGCTGATGGAAGAAATAATGCGCGGGTTGTCCAGTTGTGCATAAATCAATGTTACTATCTTGTGGTGTATTTTCTTCCCGCGCCTTCGAATGGTGTGCTGGGTGTAATTTACACTTCCGGCTATTTTTTAAGTAGAGGCTATGCATAATGTTTATCATTTGGCACACTTGACTCATTTTCGAATTTTTAGTGGTTGGCCCAGCAGTGCATAAAAGCGTCCAAATAAAATTTGCTGTTTCATCAAAATGATCGTACTAACAAATAGGTGATTTTTACATTTATTTTCAATGCTCATGTACACTCTAATTAAGTTTCAGGGCATAATGCCCCACAGATCGTCCACAAGCTGCAAACGTAAATGAATTGATGTGCTAATTCGCAATGGACCCTCGTAATAATCATATTTATAGTGTTAATAAAATCAATCAATCAAACAATCAATCAATAAAACTTCTATAGCGCTTATATCCTCTGATGGGCTAGGGTGGCAAAGCCAGGTAATATAGAACAGACGTTGATCTGATGGTGATTAATATTGATGTGGGGTCAGTGTTGCAGGCGGTGGCCCAACATTAAAACACCATTGAGTCAACATTACTTTTGTTAGGGGGAGGGGGGGAGGTGTCACTGCAGATAATGCAGCTCACTTTATCACACTTAAAGCCCAAAACACACCAACGCGAACGCCAATGCGACACCGCTCGCGACGTCGCGTTGTTGTGTTTTGCACTTTACATATAGGCGCTAGCTCAAGTAACCGATACTAGGTCAAAATAACTAAAGCTGGGTCAATGTGGAAATGTACGATCCAGACATTTGAAGAGTTATATGTGTGATAGTTATTTAGGCCTATTCATGTATGTATTTAATATGTGTAGCTATTATAGAAGTTTTTTAAATTTTACTCACTTTGGAACTTTGAGTGAAACGATTGCGACACTCAAAGCTCCAAAGTGAGTAAAATTTAACCACTTTCTTTATGAATCTTGGATCCATGAATACCATATTCTCTACTATAGCTAGTGTAGCTATATGTGTAGCACAATTCACCCACATTAGTGATCATGCCACACGATCCAGAATTAACAGGATACCGGGGACACAGATGCAATCACAGTGAATATTAGTTATAATAAAAAAAATTGTGTTTAGAAGCATTTACTTATTCGTGAATATCTTGTAGTAAAATGTTAATAAGCTTTACTGTAATACCCTGAAATCCGTAGAGAATAAGCATAATATGGTGAATAAGCGCTAATTATGAAGTGTTTATCTGCCTAATACCAGGCGATAGTCTGGATTAAATTGTGATGTGAATTGAAACGTGCAATGATCTGATAATTAGCTTATCGGATCAAGATCTTGTTCAGCTACAGTGCTAATAAACCGATTAAGCGAGCTATAATCTTCGTAAGCTCCAATCCTACGAGCATAGAAATTAGGAAATTGATTATTTTCACCATCAATTTAAACACAATTTTATGTTGAAAAAACCTGATCCTGATATGATGTACACAATAAAACTGATATAATTATATATTTACATGGTTCAACACACTATCAACGCTGATTGCTGCATATGATTCATGTGATCTGCACATCATGTAGGCCTATGTAACTGTGATATTATTTATTATTACCACGATGATCAGGCGTCTATAGGATTTAGGATACACTAATAATCTAACTTAACTCCATGCGTTCTCCTTCATAATGAGTGACACATGTAGGATTACAAACACACAATGACGTGAATATTAGTTATTATCAGGGTGTAATCGTTTGTGACATGTACCACCAATGAACTCGACCCTCTAAATGTAATGTTATTTAAATTTAACTATTTCGCTTTATATTGTGTCTACTTTCATCCATATGAACATGAAAAAGTATGGGTGGACAAATTTATTCATGGTAATAACCAATATTTTTTATTGACAGACTGTACTGTCAATGGTCACCATGAGCCATTTGAAGATAAACTAAAAAGAAATAGTGATATAAAATGTGAAAGTAATGAGCAACAGACAGACAGATATAACATTTATTTGCAAATAATCAACAATAATGATGAATACTAATTATTAATTATGATCAATAACATCAAGGGAGAATAAATTATAAATAATGGAAAATTACATTGACAATTAATGTATTAAATAATCTAAATTAAAGTTTATCGTGTATTAAGTAATTTACTTTTTCTATTTTTTATTGTGGTTCAACTAATATAAACATAATACAACACTTAAAATCCCCCAACTTTTTATCTAGCAAATGAAGAGGTCGTTTAACTATTCTATAGCTATTAAAGTAATTTTTGCCATAATTATGATATGCTCGTACATTTTAAACATAATTTTGTTTTATATATATAACAATGACATAATCGTTTATTAATCATTAACATGACTAACTACAGTACTAGTAACATTTTTGATTGTTTAAATCAAAACTTTGTCTTTGAATTAAGAAAATCGATGTGTGAATAATATTTTGCCATACGAGGTATACAAATAGCTATTTTGTGTAATCTAAAATGCGCTTATGTTCATAGACACAAACTAGAATACACTAACTGGAATATGATTAAATCAACGAGTCTTATTATTACTAAAATAGAATGTTGTTAAACAATCTTTAGCCTAGTGATACAATTACAGTTAAATGATTCTGTTTTACAAAACTAATTGCCAACTTGAAAAAGTAAGCAGTTACTGACTGTATTTGGCTTTACGCGTCAGAGTTTGTGTAATCTAAAAATTCGATTTTTTAATTCTTGTCAATTTCAATTATTCGTCATCTTTTCAAACAAGAATGCTAATTTAGTATATATCACTAAAACAATATAATACATCGGAAGTATGCTGGAAATGTAAAACGTATTAATATATAATGTGAATGGGTTAATTTACGTCAATGTGTGGAATCAATTTGTTAATATTATTTGAAATAAAAAAAAACTGTTGAACTAGATTAAATTACAATACATGAGTAATGTTGATCGTTTTCGGGGTTTTACAAGAACAAAAATGAAGGCTCCAATGTCAAAATAACTCATATATTGCGGGGGCATATGAATAAAATTAATAGGTTGAAGAACATACATGAATACGTCCCTGTTCATGATGTTGAAGGAGGATTACCCGTACTGATAGCTGCTAAGTAATTCTAAAAACGATGGTACCTCATATGTAAAAAACATTCTCAAGTTGGCATTCAACATGTTTGAATAAAATTGTTTATATATTTTTTGAAAAAAATGCAGTAAAATTCCAACCATCCCCGTAAAAATACTGGTGCATCATTAAACGTCAAAAGGAATTATATGTTATTGTGTTCTGTCAGAATATCAAAGTATGGAGACGGAGGTGGACATAAATATTGATGTTGAACTTGCTTGTCCCACAGCTGCTATTCAGTAGACAACTTTTGTATGACCCATTGATGGTATGATGGTTCCGCGTCGTAGACGCTGGATTATCATCAAACCAACAATGGCTCAAAATCTGGCCTTTATTCAGGATTTATGTGCACACTGTTACAGGGTAGCATTCGTCATTCATCAGAATGGGGAAATCCACTGGGCATGCGCATCGCGGCACGCATTTGTTCGGATCCGGTTGACAGACTGGCTCGCTGATGATGACCATCAGGGATTCACACGTGGGATCGCCGCAAGGTGAAGGACACTCACTCCAAACCATGTTGGCCGGGCACGAGGGAACATTCACATTGGTCAGACATTCAGGAACACATAGGTCCAGCCTTCAAACAGAAAGACAAGTTTATTGATTAGCACACATGTTCTCTGATTAACAATCACAATTATTATGAATGAAATGAGTGTTTAAACATCAATATTTTCAAATAATCGGTCTAAAATTAACCCTTTAACCGCCAAATTATTCAATCAGAATTTTCACCCACTTGAAATTGTGTCTCGCTGACGCGATCCACAACTTCAAGTGAAGGAAAATTATTCAGATTTGACAAAATGGAGGTGAACTGTTTTCAAATATTGCTGATTGATGTCATATTTCATCTTTAACAAGTTCAAAAAGTGGTACTTAATGTGCTACTAAAAAATGAAAACCCCAATATATGCGACACCGGCGGTTAAAGGGTTAAACAAATATGAGTGATGTTAACTCACTTGAAGTTATGGGTGTAGTGAAAGTGGGTGACAGTTTAAATAGGACAACTTGGCGTGTAAAAGGTTAATATACATGTATATTATACTAATTGATTATACTTTCGCAATTAACAAGTTTTGTTTTATTTACCTTGAGAAATTGCCGCAATTCATAGCTGAATCAGTTGAGCAAAATGATTATAATTATTACCCTGGTGTCAATAGATAAGTTGAAGTTAGGCCCTACTTTCCCTAAAAATGTGTGTTTGTTCCTCTAGTCTGATGCTTTGAACACAGTGGTGATGACTTACGGCATATCTAGAAAAGGGGCAGACGGGGGACAGACACAGCCTTCCAAACATGGTTCATCCATCCCACATGGCGGCATCTAAGAAAAAGTCACAAGGTAACCAATCAATCAACAGCAAAACAAATCACTCGTGTCGACTTATACGAGCCACAATATCAGACATAAAATAACATATCCTTACATAAGAGACAGTGAAAACATAAAAATAAGTACTTGAGCTTTCATTTCATGTACATATATTCTATACCTGTGTATGTGATAAAATACTGTAATTCTAGACATTTTCTTCCACTTGAGGTGGGAATTGCAGCGCAATTCCCACCTCAAGTGGAAGAAAAAGTCCAGATGAGTGATTTTAAAACATGCACTTTAAAGTATGCATAAATTTTCACTTTTGCAACATTTGCGCTACTTGTTGTACTTGTCTCAACAGTACTGTTAACATGGTTACGTTAATAAATCACAGCTGACCTGCATGTCGCATATCTGGAACTGGCAGAACCTGACGCAGCTGGAGAAGACCATTCCAGAGGGACAGGTGATGGGAGCAGGACAGTCGTCCACGGGGACGCATTCGGATCCGTTGGAGACTCGCACGAGCCCGTCAGCGCATTTGCAGGCGCCCTCCATCCTACAGATCTCTATGCAGTCCATGTCCTCCTGGTAATTGTCGCAGGTCCGAGGACAGACATCGCCACACTGATCCCACTCCTGGTTGACGGGGCAGCTGGGTGTGGTAGCACATTCACTCTCCTGATAATTACGTTGAAATAGTAACAATCTATCTATATAATTTCATTTCTAAATTGTCAACATTTACTAAATTGAGCGTCCAGTGTACTCTCTAAATAAAGTCCGTATACAGAAAAGAGGTTTTATCAAACCCGAGTATAGCACTAACATCTTAAACCGTGTGTACGAAATCAGTTTAGCAGTTAGGCATAATTTAAAAAACCTTCTGCATGCTGCTTAAATTTTAATATTTATATTTACATTTACATGGGTTTAGCTTTAATTATCTGTTTTTAGTATAATCATACAAAAACGGTTCCAGCAAGTAATGTAGCTCAATATCAATATATTGTTATTCTGTTGTATGCCACATCAAGTGTCGGTGCTTGTGAAACACCTAATGAATCTGAGAAATTATTTACCAAGCCAAAAGTTATTTACAATTCAAAATCCGGAGTTCAGAGTTTCATCAAACATTAGTAGCTATTGGTCAATGTCTTATTTATTAGAAAATCAGTATCACACACTGCGAATATAAATAAAATGTTCGAAAAAAACATTTAAAATTAATTACTCGTATGTTTACATTTCCATCCTATAAGCCTACCAGTTCTCGCTTACTTTTTGTTTCCAATCATAATATAATCAGGTATATTTTACCATGTTTACGTTACTACTCATATTAAAATACTGTAATTGAATTTGTATGCATAACGTCAAATAAATATAATATATATATGTATCAGACTTGCACAAATCACACCATATATCAACTAATTACTTACTGCCACACACTGTCCATTCTTCCAGACTCTCTTGTGTGAGGGACACTCACACCTAGGGACGCACTGCATGGTACATGAAGCCGCCGTCATGTATGTAGCACAATCTGGATTAGAGCACGCACTTCCACAACTGTTCCACACCTGCCCTCCTGGAACAAAACATAGTATATGTGCCGCTGTAGCATTATCTCATTAAAATTATATTTCTCAGGGTGTAGTCATATAATCCCAAGTAACGGAAGTCATGTAGTCTGTTCGTTTATGTATTTTCGGTTAAAATTACACACAAATTACACAAAGTTGTACTGGAATCTAATTATATAACCACAATATTCAAGCACTCAAGCATTCGTTGACGCGATGCAAAATTTCAAGCGCATGATTGGTTACATCGGATGTGAGTGAACTTTTTGCAAATGTAGAATTTAAAGTGGGTGAAAATCGAATTAGATCATTTGGATTATTCATTAATATGGGTTGATGAGGGTACACACACCTGCGCAGTTGTTATTCGTGTCACCAGATAGACATGTTTCCAGGGTGACACATTGAAGTAGGGTTTCATGCCAGACAGGTTGGTAATCCGGACACTGACACTGAGCTACACATCCGGTCGTACACGGACCCATTCCGGCGCCTGTCTGCAACTCCTGACAAGTAGGTGCGCACCCACTACCGCACTCCATCCATATCTGAAAAATATTTAGTAGATGACTACATATGTCAATTTTGAAAGTTCACAATTTAGTATGTCCGCCAGCTGGGTATATTCTAGTTTATTTTCTGCTCAGAACTCTTGGCAGACAGGGACATTTTCCATTATATTATAGGCATCCGAATTTTAGAGGACTATGCAGAAACATATAATGTTACCTCCAAGGTGGAAATTACAATCACGTCGGCTTAGACATTTTATCTTTTTTTGAGATCACAACATATCATGAAGTAAAAAATGCAAGAACATATATATATGCCTATGCTCATTTTGCATTTTTTTTGGATTTCCACAGATATCAAGACATACTGTCAGATTTATATCTGATCGTACATTCTGAGCAGATTTATTTGATCAGGTGAAGTGTTCACATCTCAAGAGTATAATCTTGAATCCTCTGTCTGAGGGCAGAGTCATCTGATTCATCTCATAATCCTCAGGGGAATATACTGGCCAGTATGCATATGCACAAATGTGACTCAACGCATCATTAATTAATTCATTAATTCATTAATTCATTAATTAATTCATTCATTCATTCATTCATTCACTCATTCATTCATTCATTCATTCATTTATTCATTCATTCATTCAGTCATTCATTGCTAACATTATCACATTGGAAGGCAGGTTTGGCTGTACTTACTTTTCCGCCCTCGTAGCATTGCGGACACGTGGAGTAAGACACACACTGTCCGTTTTCGAAAACAGGACGTTCTGGTGGACATTCACACTGTGGAAAGCAATCGAAGAAATGACACCTTTCTTCTGGATTCCATGTTTGGCATGATTGGTTGCCGCACTGTGTGGCACATGGCACATACACCTGACCTCCTGTACACATGGAGCTGTTAGAGTCGGAGTAGCACTGATGCTGAGGGACACAGTGATTCACCCTGTCATCCCAGGCCTGGTCGTAGGGACACTGGCATTCTGGCACGCAGACGGCAAGACAAGCTCCGATGACATTCGCGTTTCTCACCGTGGCACATGTAGTGGGACAGGCGCTACCACATTCCATCCACATCTTACCTCCCTCACAAACCGGGCACTCCTCCTTCTTCACGCACCTGCATAAGCAAGAAAATAATATTGATCAGTGCTATTTTTTCTCAGATTAAAATTGAAAATAAGTGGTGGTTTTGAATCAATACAGTGCTATTAATCAACAGAAAACATTTTGTTTGGTGATAAATAGCGTATATTACAAGCGATGTACATGTACACATGTATGGTCTACATGTGACATACGTAGCAGTGAAACGTTGTTTCGTCTGTTTCATAGGCATGTGTCCTTTTTTTACAAAATGTATAATAATAATAATAACAATACTACTACCATTAATATAATTAGATTATTTGTTTATTAATAGAGGGTGACTCATGGGGAAAAAACATACTTACTAAAAGGTAAACATAATCATGGATACATACATGGATATAAACATAACATAATTACAAAACAATACAAATTAAACTTAAACGTTAACATGTTAAACATATGTTGATAATGTGACAATTCAAGAGATATACATAAATATTTCAATTTGGCATATTATAATTACAGAGCAATGCAAACTGAACACAAAAGCTAGTCTTTATAGATTGGTTATGTATTACCTTAACCCTTTAACCGCCGGTGCCGCATATATTCCGGTTTTATTTTTATTAGCACATTAGGGACCACATTTTAAACATGTTAAAGATAAAATGTGCTATCAATCAGCAATATTTGAAAACAGTTGACTTTCATTTTGTCAAATCTGAATAATTTTCACTCACTTAACGTTGTGGATCGCGTCAGCGAGACACAACTTCAAGTGGGTGAAAATTCAGATTGAATAATTTGGCGGGCAAAGGGTTAACCGTTACACCGCTAGCACGACTATAGACGTTTTAACCCTTAAGGCGCTGATTTTTTTTATGAAAACCTTGAAGGTCAAGGGTTTTTTCAAATTTGAAATCACCACAACTGTCTTAGTCAGCTCTCTCCGATTTATTTGAATACCTATGTTATGGGTCTACGGCCATGATGAATATTTTAATTCTTACAGTACGGGGATAGACTTTTATCTTCAGAATCTGACGTCTACAGACGTCAGATTCTGACGACTAAAGTCTATCCCCGCACTGTAAGGGTTAATACGTTTTATTGGCCGCTCGACATGCTTTTAAATCATAGTTATTGGGAACAAAATGTGTGTTAAAAAATCAAGATTTGCAAATGTTTGGTCCCAAATTAAACAAATAGGAGTAATTGTCAGTCACTTGAAGTTGTGGGTCGCGGTAGCGAGGCACAACGTCAAGTGGGTGGAAATTTGAATTAGTTAATTTAGCGCTTTAAGGGTTAAACGGAAGGGTTAAACAAATGTATCATCGACCGAAGAGAAACGATGTTATCATTTTGTCAATGGGCAATGTGGGCCGGCGTCGTAAACGATAGGTGAACGTGGAAACATTGCTTTAACTTATCGCATCTGCTGGGATTACAACCTACCTGTTCTGGTGGTATATAGGTCTGTCTTCGGGACACTGGCATGTGGATACGCATCCATGTCCCTGAGGGAATGCGGCACAAACAGGCATGGGACCACCACCACAGCTCATCGGGAAGTAACACATGTCTCCACACACGCGAAACTCCATGTCCCCTGGACAAATGTTTGTGGTGTTAAAACATTCCTGTAAAGTAAGTTTTTTTGTTATTTCTTGTTATTTTGCTAACACGATACATAATGTAGAACAGATAACCTGGTTGATTGATTGATTGATTGATTGATTGATTGATTGATTGATTGATTGATTGATTGATTGATTGATTGATTGATTGATTGATTGATTGATTGATTGATTATTTGATTGATTGATTGATTGATTGATTGATTGATTGATTGATTGATTGATTGATTGATTGATTGATTGATTGATTGATTGATTGATTGATTGATTGATTGATTGATTGATTGATTGATTGATTGATTGATTGATTGATCAAACGGAACAGTGTTGTTAGTTTTACTGCTGTGGAAAGTCAAACGGCGGTAACTGATTAATTATTTATTTCGCAGAAGAGGATGGTCTTGGAATCAATTCTATGAACTATCCAAAAACCACAACAATGATGTGTAAACAAAATAATTTTGTCGCATTCACGTTGCATTAAAACAAAGTGGGGTTACATAGGTCAATTACATTTATAAGATGATGTAAAGGAAATTCGGTTGATGCAACAAATGAAGCTTCAACAGATAGCTGAGGGAATGACAAGAAAATTTTAGATAAAATGTCTCAATTACCTTCGGATGGACACATTGTCCATTATGGTGAATTGGTGTTTCTGATGGACACTGACATGTCGGCCTACACCCAGTGGTGGCAGAACAGTCTGGGCGAGATACACGGTTCATAATAGTGTGACAAGTCTGTTCCCAATAACAGGAGTCTCCACAAACCATGTGTTCACAACCACCTGGTGAAAAATGTAAAATAACAGCAATCAAGTAGTATTGTCATCTAGTGAAACATTGAAAAACACATCAACATATTTACTGCTGTACCAAGGCAGCAGGCAGTAACTGCTTATTTTGTAAGTAGTTACTGATCTTATTATTTTGTGAGAGCAAGACAGGTCACCTTGCAATATCATATATACAAACTGATAAATGTGTAACAAAACCTAACAGCTAATTATCAAAATGCTAAAATAAATTACGTTTCGCAATTTAGGACAACTTCTGGGTAGGCTACATTAACGTGTTGTAATTACATTTTCGCATTTTGTGTTTCAAGTGAATCCTAACCACTACATGTGGTTTAAGCCACCATCATTTAAGTTCACATTATTTTAAACTGCTATAGAGATTTATATTTTCTCTGTTATTGTATAAAAGGTATTAACTGCTTACTTATTAAGTAGCTGGTTACTGACTTTGCGGAGCAGTATAATCTTACCATGAAGGCATTCATCTTGATGATAGCATTGTCCATTATGATAGACAGGTCTGTCAGCTGGACATTGACAACCCGGTGTGCAAGTCAAAAACACAGTCTGTGACCACACTAGACATTTCTCGTAAGCTGTGCCATCACAGGTCCTGAAAAAAAGGGAAAAAAAACTTTGGAAATGTATTTATTATAAGAAAATCATGCGCTTGATCGGATTGTGTTTTAATGATAACATTGGTAAGGGGTTGGATATTTTTTATAGTTTTTCTTCACATTAACATAAATTATAGCCTTTCAAGCACACCAACCTCCGACGACTGTCTTACAACTTTTCACTTCAGGTCTCTATTTCCGAGCCTCGACTCCCATTTTCCATTTTTGAAATTCCCAGTTACAACTACCGACTTCCAACTTCCAGCTTGTGCGAACATGTGCAATTTTCAACTTCCCACATCCAGTTCTCGCACTATTGAGTTTCGAGTTAAAAGTCAGAATTCGGAAGTTAGAAGTCAAAATCTGGAAGTCGGAGCCCGAAAGCTGATAGCTGTTTGAAGGGCCCAACAAGCTAAGCTTACATATAAATCAGTTATTAATTTTGTCTCAAGACTGCAGATGTTATGCTTTATGTTAGTGAACTAAAATGTTAGTGAATAATTATGTATGTTACCTGTTGGCGGCGCATACATCAATACAGTCTCTCCATTCCATGCCTCCTGTACATTGCTGTGTGTTGGGGCACATACTGGCTGTTATACATCTACCCTGGTGATATACAGGCCTGTCATGAGGACACGCACATCTGGGGGAACATCCGTGGTTGGGATGTAGAGGAGAGCACATCGGCATAGGCATCCCCATAGAAACCCACTCACAAGTCTGATCTGGTAGGCAACTGGTACCACAGATTTGGAATTCCTAGAGTAAGATGAATAGTAGGTAAGGTACAAATTAAAGTAATTAGATAATTAACAAATTCACCATCTTTAATAATAAATCATTTAATACGCGTACACCTATATTATGATTTCATTAAACGATTTCAGTAACAAGAAGCATTCATTGCCACATCATCAGAAGAGTTGAAATATCAGATGATCAGCACCTACATGTATTTGCCCAACGGTTAAAGGGTCGCAAATTGCCATGTGGCAAACCGACATTTTTAGCCCTTTAATCAGTTTCCCAGCAAGCTATCGTACCGGGTATTTAAATTGTGCCTTGTTGCCACGACCGATAACTTCAAGTGGGTTAAAATGATTTGCTCAATTTGTGACCTAACATTTGCATATGTCGATGTTCAAACACTCAATGCCATTTAATTCCCAATGACAGATAACAGAACGGACTAAACACGATTATAGTCGTCGTTAGCGGTGAATGGTCAACCCACTGGTTACTGGCAGCACACAAGCACAAGCAGCGCTACGGGTGCCAGTGGGTTTGACCCACATGTGATGTACCCACCTGTTCTCCTGGGCAGTCACGTTTGACAAAGCACTCGTCTCTTGTGACACATCTGCCATCGTGGTGAATAGGCTTCTCTGGGGGACACTGACATTTCTCTGTGCATGGGTAACTACCTGCTGGTGGAGCCTGACATGCCCTAGTGGCTGTACCCATGATGACGTCATTACAGGACACTTCCCAATAACAGTAATCACCACATGAGCTCCATTCACAAGACATACTGGAGCTGGATGGGCACTGGGTGTGTGGTATACACTGGTCATTGTGGTAGACCGGTCGGTCCCGTGGACATCTGCATCCTGCCTGGCATGTAGCGTGTCCAGTGTCTCCTAACATGGACATTTGATCCAGACACCTAACATAGCTGGAGTTATCACATTGTATTGGGCCACACATGTCAGCACAGTCCGTGTACACCATGTCACCAGGGCATAGAGGGGGTAAGACATGAGGACATTCACTCTCCATCACACAACCGCGGTCGTCATCCCAGACTGGCTTATTATGTGGACACATACAACCTGGTTGACACATGTAGTCAATATAAGGTAGAGATGCTATACAGTCCTCATACACTGCTATCTGGTGCGGGTCAGTGGTACAGGGTTTATCTCCACATATACTTTTACATGGAACTAAATCTCGTCCACCTCTACATGTGGGAGTAGGACAGAGTGCTTCATTAATACAATATCCCTCGTGAAAGATTGGTCTGTCTGTCGGACATTGACATGTTGGTTGACACCCATAGCCTGGTGGAGGCATTTCACAGATGGGGAAGGGCCTTCCTTCAGCCACCCAGTCACATGTAAAATCAGGATGGCATGTGGGCCCACATAGCTCAAAATGTTGCTCTCCTGGACAGTCATGTTTAACGTAGCAGTCCTTTGGTTCCACACATGCACCATTATGGTGGATGGGTCTTTCTGGAGGACATTGGCATCTCTCATGACAGGGTATGCCATCTGGTGGAGGTGCAGCACAATCCGGGATGGGGCCTCCGTTAACAACTGTTTGACACGTCATCTCAAAGTAGCAGTAATCACCGCATTGCTTCCACTCACATCCCAGCGTGGGTCCTGATGAGGGACAGTAACTTCTCGTGGTACATCGCCCGTTATGGAAGATGGGTCTGTCTGGGGGGCATTCACATCCTGGTTCACACATGTAATCAGAAGGTAGCATCATACACCGTTCATATTGAGTGTCGTCACATGTGATAGGTCCACACCTATTTTTACAGTAGGTATGAATCATACCAGCTGAACAAGAAGTGACAGGACATTCCGCATACTCGATACATCTGCCGTGGTGTAAGATGGGCGCTTCTTTGGGACATTGACAGCCGGGATGACATGGCTTTTGGATACTTCCCAGCATATTCCTGCACATTATATATGTTTGATTGTCACATGTATGAGGCTGACATGGATCTACACATGATGTCTGGACCATACCCCCTTCACACACAGGCTCTATCACAGGACATTCCACGGGATTCACACAGCGATGATGAGACCAAACCATATCATCATGACAACCACATCCTGGAGTACAGGCATACTTCACGTATTGCATCTCACGAAGACAATCATTGTACTCAGCTGTGCCATAGACATCAGAAGCACATGGTTTATTTCCACAATAATCTCTGCATGTTTTCATCACCTGGCTTCCTTCACACTCTGGTTCTGTCTCGGGCAGACATTCATCCACTGTTATACATTTATTATGTTGTTTGTGCCAAACAGGACGATCCGTAGGACAGTGACACTGACTGAGTACCATTCTACACATAAACGCAGGGAGCTGAGGTTTCCATATCTAGGTTAGAACAAATATTTTTAATTTTATTTATTAAATTATTCAAGTAAAATACAATGAGGCTTCCCAAAAAGTAAGCATCCTATAACGACAAGCAGTATTGTAGTTCAGGTGAATAATTACATCTAACATATTTTAATTCAATATCATGACATTGAATGCGGTGTGGTGTACACAATGTCAGGCATTATACCTTGTTGGAATAAAACAACTGCAGTGTATTCAATACAAAAATGCACAAGCAGAAGCACACAGATGCAACATAGCAGTAACTGGCAATACTTGCTTTAGAGGGAAATCTGCAGTCTGACTTTCTCAATACGTACCTTGCCGTTGGAGCAAGTTATTCTGTCACAGAGATTAGCATTTCCAGTCTTCACTTGACCACCTTCACATTCACACTCCTCTTTGCGGATACATCGGCTGGTAGAGGAGTCCCACAGCGGGGTGATTACAGGACATTGGCAGGCAGAGAAGTAGACCCTACTGATTAAAGCAGGTATTGTTCTGTGGCATGTCCTAATTGCCAGACGAGATTCTTCTGTATATTCCATACCGTTACTGCACGCTGTTAATCAAATGAAATCCCCCTCATTCTATTAAGTCATTCATTCGTCAATTATGAAACTTGCAAGATATTTCATTAATAATCATGATAAACCAAAAATGGTTATTTTCACGATTCTTAGTTTTCAGTCGATTTCGCTGCGAAATTATATTTTTCGACAGAAATGCGAGAAAATAGTCGTCATAATACTTGATTTAATTTAGGATATGTGCATAAATGTAGGAAAACAACTATGTTACATGACTTGTGTTAAGTGTGTATCATGAGTCTGGCCTTCATTAAATATTTGGACCACTTGAAAATTAATTTTCTGATTGCAAAATACTATATTTTCATATTCTATTTCATATCAAGTTATACCCAACTAATATCCTAGGTTATATTTTGTTTATGTCTGAATTGTTTATGTATGAAAGTCTTTTATGGGCTAGCATACAAAAACGTTCCATTTTAAATTCCAAATGTAATTTTTTTGTTTTCATTTGCTTGGAGCTAGTACCACAATGAACAATATTATGCTCTTATCTGGACTGGCAAAATATACAAGAATACATTTTTGCCTGATTTCGGGGGTGTTACTTCACATAATTATACAGTATATTATATATGCCTATTACAAATTTTAATCGTGTTCACAAAAAACGTTATGCGTGTACAGAGCTTAACAATAATGAGGATGCTATTGGTTGAGATGGGTGTCACCCAGAGTGACGTCTCCCCCCGACACTTAGTAATCCCCGCATACAACACATGTGTACACAGAGATCAGTGACGTGTGCTGGGTCGCCGTGCGTCACAGTATCGTCCCGAATCATCCCTGAGTAAATAAGAAGGATCTGAAAAACTAGGTTCGCAACCTTGACGTTGCGTTTGCTTTGCGTTGTGTAAAGTTCGTTGACTAGCTGCTAAAGCAAAATGTAATTTTCAATTGTTGCAATGTATCTTGATTTGTTCTTCTTACAAAGCGTGGGCTATTGGTGTGAAATCTATCTATCTTAAAATGTTCGTACAAAAAAAATCAAATTAATTAGCTATTAAATGCCTCGTGCAATCACTGCTATCTACAAAATATATTTTATCTAAATAAAAAGGTTAAATATAATTTCACATTTCATTCTAACTGTTCAATAGAAAATTAAATTGCAAAAAATAGATGTCACCTGAACTATTATATATATTTGATGCTCTACAGTGTCATTCTGAATTGCCTTGCTGAAAATGGCTAAATTACAGAAATTTGCATAATGCCCATTTTTAATTATGCCTCACTGACGCGCCCCGTAACTGGGGTGACATTACTTACATGAATGTGTATAGTATGTACAATTTCAATCTCGTACGACATATGCCGATATATCTAATTTTAAGCATGTTTAGTATGTTTAACCCTTTAACCGCCGGTGCCGCATATATTCGGGTTTTCATTTTTTATTAGCACAGTCATTAAGTACCACATTTTAAATATGTTAAACAACAAAAGTGACATCAACCAGCAAGATTTGACAAGAGCTGACTTCCATTTTGTCGAATCTAAATATTTTTCACTCACTTGAAGTTGTGGATCGCGTCAGCGAAACACAAATTCAAGTGGGTGAAAATTCAAATTGAATAATTTGGCGGTTAAAGAGTTAAGGAGAAGGTGCTGCAAACCGCCTGTTGAACTTACTAGGTTTCCTGGGACTTAGATCCATGTCACTTGTCTTCCTCAGTAGTTTTGTGAGCCAGTTGTTATAGTTCTCCTCTCCACGACGTCTTTCATACACCACAGGAGCACTCGTAATATAATCGTCATGAACATCATAGCTGGCGTGACAGATATCAGACATTGTCACCACCATGAGAAGCGCCGATAATAAACAAAATGGCGCCATCCCGATTGCGCTGATCTTGACAAACGTGCTCTAAATTAGCGATTAGTGGAATTCTGTTACTGTGTTAAATTGTGTACGATGGCACAGTTAACTCTCTTTACCATTATACCCAGCGTGAAGTGGTGACTACTGTGAGGCTGTCAGCTTCCCTACTAAAGGAACGATCCGAGATCTGAGTCAGCCACGTGGTTCTAACATGGCGCGCAAATCCAAAAGCAGTAGCTGTTAAGATTTCAAGTAAGCAGTCACCACCTTTTGCCTTTAGAGAGCGGTATTTGCCTCTATATTTAGTCAGGGCGATGTTTTAGTTACAGTCTTAGTTACTGTGGGCAAAGGGATTTATAAGTAAACCCAAAGCCCGGGTAAATATATTTCATCTGACTCATGTGTCAGCTGCTGCGCTCAGAGCTTATTACTATGGCATAGCTTATAAACTAGTGTCGTACGGCTCATGTAAATTGTTTTGTTTTTACTACATATTATTATAATGTGTTTTATTTCCAATCATTCCACTTCCAGGGGTGGAAATCTATTATCACAGATAATTTTGGATAACATTTCGCACACGGCACAATTATTAATGTTGCCAGATCAGATCTGGCAAAATGAGTCGCACAATATATCATATTTAACGATATTATCAGAATCAACACAAATAATCTAATATCCCACATCCTCCCGCGCATTATAAAGATAACTATAAAGTCTGAAATTGCGTTATTTGTTCAAAGAGGAAATTCGTACAACAAAATAATTGATTAAAATTACCTAACTGAAATCAATATTCATTCCGATCTTATTTTTTTAATAATATTTTTTGCAGTGCATGACTATATCCTACAACGACTGTTCACAATTATTGGTAACATGTTAATAGAAACAAATCTCACTGATTGGCGTATAAAATGACTAAAATTAAAATAACATATTTGGATCTAATATAATAAAAATATTCGATGCAGCATGTATATATCTATGCCTATGCCACCTTGTTTTAAGACTCGAAAGTAGGCTAATGATTTGAATATATAAAACTTCGATAATACTTTCTAAACATTAGAAATCTAGGTCATATCAAGGTCATTTCGGCTTTCAGGCCCCAGCATTGTTTCTAAAACTGCGACTTAGTCAAAACTGTATTTCCCCGTGCGTTATCACACACCATATAGGGACGATGCTGATTGTTGCTGGTTAATTCAGTGGTATTTATCCACTAAAATTGTGCGTAGACTTGTGCACAATTTCAAATAATTATATACAATTGTCAGTTTATCGAATTTTACCCCAATATGTCATTTGGTGTTCAGTTGCATGAATGTAGGCCAGGGACCCATTCAACTGAACATAATGATTGATCTTGCTGTGGACTTTCTCTAATTGGAATTATAAAAAATAAAATCAATTAACGTTATAACTGTTCCCATAGTGAGAAGAAAGAGTTTAGATAGGATAAATCTTAAAACTGCCCGCGATTCTTAACCGATATCACATCATTCTGTTATCTTTATTTTTGTCATTTTCTGAATTCGGTCTTATAAAATTATGAATCACCTAAATACAATTTAATCTCATTCCAATTCTTAAATTATGACGTCACACAAAAAACATATATTTTTTAGATAAAAGCTCGACATTTTTTATGTTCCTAACCTGTCGTGTCCAAATCTATTCATCTTGCACATGTGACGTTGTACTGCTTTATGTAACACAGCAGACATATATTGTATTATGTAATATTCATCCATTATGTAGGCAATTACAATTGGAAATAGGCTAATTTTTTTGTAAATTATTTGGCAGAATATGCTAAAAATTATATTGTTATAGTCTAGGCCTACATCTACAACATAAACCTGATAAGAGTTTAACTTTAACGGTTAAAGTAGGCTTTCTGCCAGCGGCTCGATTTGGCAATTTGGACAGGCAATCAACAGTATCACTGGTGTGGTTAATTGTGCTTACTCAAAACAGTGAAAAGTCTCAATATTAGTCATTTTCACCAACTTCAAGTTGTGTCTCGCGCCAAAAACGATGTTGAAGAATATGTACAAGCCTAACCCGAGGGAGAGCATGTCGACTGTTCATCCCAGACCCAGTCGTTCATCTCCTATTCGTCAGAGGTCCTCGTGTCGCTCACATTCGGCATCCAGAGCTAGTGCAGAGAATGTCACAAGCAGACAGCCTATAGGAATCAGGTGAGTGAATTCACGTAGCTGACATTGATTGAGACAGGAGGCAACAAACGAGAAAGTTTCATTTTTTGGTCCACAGTTTTAATAAAACATTTATTGGGCCTCTGTGGATATGATCACAACCGAAATATTATGATTGTTATGGTTTGGCTACAAATCCAACGATCGTACTTATAAAGTTAAGCTAACATCTTCTGACTGGGGTAGACCGATTAGATGTACCAAGATAACATAGCATAATTATAGTTTATCACTTAAATCTGAATGATCCTAAATTGTGGGACAAAATAAGCATCTGTCGAACCTTATCTAGCTTTCAATGTAACATTAAAAAATTGTAATGGAATGTAATGAAATATATCATCTTGAATGAACATCTATCAATATCATGGTAACGGTAATCATGCAGTTGAGCGGTCCCTAATTCTAAACGTCCTGTGGACCATAGATCTAGAGAAAAGAGCCATGGCCTATGCTGTGGACCACATTTTCGATGCATAGAGGAAAATAAATGTGGTCAACTGACTATTTAAACATTTAGGCTCCCTATCTTTATTTAGTTGTTTTTTCGAGGTCAATGGACCACATTTTCTTCGAGAAATAAGTTAAATAAAAAATGTCAACAACACTTCTTAAAAAAACAAGCAAATTGATCACTTGCAGGCCGAAGTTGGTATCCTTACGCGTAACTAAATAGTTCCTCTACTGAATGACGGAATAGCATTCCTTAAATGGGGAAATGTAAATAACCCTATATCATTTTAACCTTCAGGTTGTTCTCTTTTTAAATACAAAATAAAAAAGGTATGTGAATCTGCTTACTTTTCTGCTATTTTAGCCTAGAATAAGCTCTTGCCCCACTCTCCCCCGGGCGACCTAGACAAAAATTGACCTAGTTTTTTAGAAGAGCCCTGCTACAGCCAACGCAAAGACTTCCTGTTCGATCTATCTTTTATAATTTCGATGCTTTTGCTACAACAAAACATCACAGAATCGATTTAAATTGGTATCAAAATGATATATCCGTAATAATCACCACAGGAGCTGCTTTAAAAGTCCCACATTGTACAAAGGCTATACAAATAGTTTGTGTTTGCTGAGTTTTGACATAGGGACATATGTACATGTATATATATATTAGATCTATATATATGTGGGTCACCTTTTATAAAAAAGGTATATTATTATTATTATTATTACTCGAATTACAAGGTATGAATGAATAAATGAATGAATGAATGAATGAATGAATGAATGAATAAATGAATGAATGAATGAATAAATGAATAAATGAATAAATGAATGAATGAATGAATGAATGAATGAATGAATGAATGAATGAATGAATGAATGAATGAATGAATGAATGAATGATCAGATTTAAGGTGAATCACTCGTTTTAATTGGCAGGCGGAGTGAGTCAGCTCGCCGTATCCGCAGTGCTCGCAGCAGGTCAGCACGTGAATTAGGTGACCCCTGTCCCCCACCTGTACAAGCCAGTAAGGAATGTCAAAAGAGAGGCTACATGCTGGGTAAGATATCAAAACTATATAGTAGAATCTCGTCGTGCCTCTGACATGCTTATGTATCCGAAAAAATGAAATGAGACATGTAAATCGAAAACTGGGGGTGAACCGTGCTGCCCCCAAGTCCTCAACACTGACACCCTGTTTCTGGTTAGTTTCGTGTGAATAATGCCAGATTCGTGATGCTGGGTATACTTGACTCATGTTATCCTCATCATCTTGGGTTGAATCGTTATTACCCTCGATATTTCTGAGACTTTCATGCTGTCCTTGTCAGTTTGAGGTGAATCACGTTAGTCTTGGCAGTTTGGAGTAGAATAGTGCTACTATCACGAGAAAATTATATGTGACCTGACACCCCAAAATCATGCAGAAGGTTTACATTTTATTTTTGTTTTTTCGTACAAATTTTAGTTACAAAATCGGACAAAAATGTGCAGTTAAATAAAACATTATTGCATTTGGAATTGAAAAAAATACGTCCTTGACATCATATAAACTGATAAACGCTATCACCTCTAGAATTTTCTGATGTTTTTTTTACATTTTAAACGAACCTTATTGTGCAATAAAGGACACAAAAACCCAAGAGATTAGTTTACAATATATATAGACTACTATGGACTCATTTTCCCATTCAACAAAATACTTTTCAGGATCATTTGTTATGGATCAAACCTAATAAAGGACATTATCATCTGTTATTTTTTAAATTAAATTATCGCTTGAAAAAACTAAAAAGCGAAAACACATTTTATGCAAGATTATTGATGGAAAACCTTGATGTTTCCATGCTTTATATTATAATTGCACCTTCCGCCTAGTCTCATGTCAAAAATATGTTAACTGTTCACACATAATAGGTGTGGAGCTTTATAACTACAGCAGTATAATATACTGATGTAGTATATGTTATTTATAACAATAAGAAAAATACTATATTGTTTGTGCCCAGTGCGGTTGCTGAGGCAGGAGGTTGGTAGAGTGCAGGTGTACCTGGCAGCTGACGTCACAGCCTCATCTGCGCATGACTGGAGAAATAGTGACGTAATGCAGACAACAAGATGGGTAATCAGTTTGTGATGCTTAACACTTTGAATTAATTACAATAGCTTTATGTATGCAGCTATAAATCGACACATACCGTAAACCGGGGCTATTTTGCCACCCCGGGGCTATTTTGTCACCCCCTTTGATAATTGATAAAATCCTCTGGTTTTCAATAAATATCATTTATCGTATTTTATTATATATGGTATTGATCATTTATGGTATTTATTGAAAATTAATTTATTAACAGAACAAAAAAACACGATTAATTTTAAAAGTGTTACATTGCATGTTTGAAATCTTTGTCAACAACGTAGACCTACATCTGTTACTTCCATGTAGTCAAATTCACTCGGATTTGCCGGGTTGTCGTTAGCAGAATTATCCGATGTATACATACTAACTAGTACGATATTCTATGTGGTCTCTGCATGAAGTGTTTCTGGCTTTCTTCCTCCCAAGCGCAGTATCAAATATTCAATAAATATGTTGCAGGCTGCAATGTCACCTTCAAAACAAAAATATATTATATTCAAATACCAGAGTAGCTCCAATACAACATGGTATCATTGCTGTGGAATTAATAGTTATTGTTTCTCTTCAGTGTCAAGTGAAGATTTGTGACAAGACGTTTTCTCCTGAGACTGTGGCGTACTTCCAGCATCAGATGCAGGCACACTGGCAGATGATGTGTAAAAACCAGCAAGTGGTGAGCCACTCCATCTATGTTGTCATACATGGTGTCCCAGCAAACACAAAACATTTGTATAACATGTATACAATGTTGGACCAACGTCGAAGACGTTGGGCCGACATTGTATAAATGTTATGCAAATGTTTTGTGTTTGCTGGGACGTAATAACATGAATTTCTACATATAAAACCTCATTAGCCTACAAGCGCAACCAGAATGGCTCGATGAGGGCAGCTACTGTATTAGAACATTTAATCTCAGTTATGAAATTAAACTAACTGATCACCCGGCTGTTGAAATCAAGTGAATAGTGAATAAAATTTGATCAATAGTAGTTAGAATCTAGGAATAATTGAAGGGGTCCAAGCAAGAACATGTTAATAGTCATGTTAGCATGTTTTCCCTTTTTTTGTCGATATGGTTTTTATTTCAGCCTTATGCATCATCTGTAAAAAGTAAAGACCTAATAGTACTAGTAGTTTCAGAGCTGTCAAATAATGTTTTTACAAGTTAACAAAGTATTAATAATAGCATTTGATATATTTAACATAAACTTGCTATATATCAGAAGTGGAACAAGAATTGTATCACTTGCGTGAAAACTCAAGTCAATTGCAAGGAACACTGATTTATTTTAATTAACTGCGTGCATAGAAGTGCTAACTGAAAATAAGCTAAGTTTAAGATAAGTTTAATTTCAAGTCGCACAAGAGTACAGACAGACAGACAGACAGATATTTTATTGACAGAAAAGAAAAGTCATTACAGACTTATTTGTCATAGAAATGAAAGAGATATATGTACATGTATATACAAGATTGTTAGTTTGTTAAAATTATATGATAATATACATGGTATGACATACACAACTAAAATCATGTTAAGTGGCATTGCCAAAATAAAAACTGGGTATTTCGATAATATAAATGACTACTACTAAAAATGAATTAAAAGGCATTGCCAAGATAACATAGAGGTCTATCATTTTGTTTCCCGCACCAAAACCAGAGATAAAATAGCTACTACGTATGCCATACTAATTATATATAGTAGCAAAAAAGACACTCTGGAAAGCGTAGAAACCTAAAATATATACAAGTGCATGATTATGCTACAGTAACTGGAGTATGCAATAAGCCAATGGTAAAAATTATATGGTATTTTTTAAAATTAAATATAATATCATGCAAGTACAATAAATATGGCATAAACAGGTAGCTCCGTGTCATGTGACCATGCAAGCACAGTCGCTATGAGCGCGGAGATTCCCTGAGATTGACTAGTGGTGCAAACTTAACGACGTAATAACAGTAGTAATGGCGGTTAAAAATTATTTGTGCAATTCACACAGGACATGGCCCTCGCACAAAAACATTAAGCCTTTTTATAATTCACTATATTGTTTAATTCATACTGTTTCAATCACGACCTAGTTAGAACCACATACTCTGAGTTACAATCGAAGAAAAATATTCCCGACCTCATGGAGAAAATCAGTTGACTTAGCAACTCTGAAATCCTCCATAAGGCCCCACCTCGTCTGATAACAAAGGCGACGGAAACGTCCCTAACCGGCCCCAAAAAGCCAAATAATAAGATCCGAGGGCAACAACCGTCTTGATATGTGGTAATACCCAAGTCAGATCATGAGGGCATGATAATATGAATAATATAGCGACAGGTGACAGATTTATTATACTCAGTAGTTTTAGCCCTTAATTTGTTTAAAGCAACCATAAATAAATTGCGCTAGTGACTTAACCACTGTTATGTCTCTAGATGTCATAATTCCTAGAAACATTTCATTTGTCGGTTGTATATTGATAATTGCGGCTACAGAATCATACAAGATTTCGCGTTCATTCTTCATAGCGCAACAGTGGAGAAGAAGATGTATTTCATCGTCAATTTCGTTTAATTGACACCTTGTGCATATTCGCTGATTTTTTGGAGTGATTGGATTATTGAATCGTCCTCTTTCTATATTTAGATCATGTGAGCTCATTCGATATCTCGCCATTGCTGTTATGAGGTGGTTCCCCCTTATGTGCAAGATATATGGTTCAACACAGAAATATTTTTTTACTACTGCATATGTGCGCAGCTTACTCGAGCTCTCAATATCTTTTCTCCACTGCTGTGTAAATATTCTAACTATTGATTCTTTAAATGAAAGCATGAATTTATTTGTATCCCCAATATTCTGTGATTCCCAAGTTTGATCAAGCCCGGTTCGTTCGAGGACAGAGCGAATACGGGAACACCAGTTCGTGAAGCCAATGGCATCTAGCTCAAGTAGCAAATTGTAGGCATTTCTGACTGGATGGCTCCGAGATAATTTGAGAATTCCACACCAATATTTTACAGTTTTTATGTGTTGCCGGATGATCAGTGGAAATCGACCCGTGTCCCCATATATTGCAGGAGTAGGTGTTTGCTTTCTAACGCCAAGTGTGGATTTAATAAATTTTAGATGGATTTTTTCCAGATCGTTAACATCATCGCCTGTATACCATATATCACTTCCATATTCTAGTATGGGCAATATTTGGCAATCAAATACCTTGAACGCAATAGTGGGTGACAATTCACCGACCACAGGACGGGACTGTTTACGTAGAGCAAAGATTGCTTTCCCAGCTTGGGAAGCAAGATGAGAAAAAGTTTCTTTTAACACGTTATTAGCGGACTTGGTGCTATACACTACACCAAGGTATTTATATTGTTCAGCCTTTTCTATAATGTTATCACCATAGTGGAAGCTTCCGCATACTGTTGTGTAACGTTCATTAAAGATAAGAACTTTTGTTTTAGGAATGCTAACTATGATATGCCATAGGGAAGCATATGAAAACAGGGCAGTTAGCTGTTTTTGTAATCCCTCGGCAGATTCTGAAAAAAGGACAAGGTCATCTGCAAATAACAGATATACCATTAGTAAGGTGTCCACAGCGATACCTTGATCTTGGTCAAATGATGCGGATATGTCTTGTAAAAATTCCGTGAATAGTTTGGGACTGAGCATACCGCCTTGTAGAACCCCAAATTCGCTTTTTAATATGTCACTGATACGCGAGTCCCATTTTACACGGCACTCTGCTTTAGAAAACATGCTTTTTATTATGTTTAGCAAATTGCCGTCTATTCCCCTGTTCAATAATTTGTAGTATAATGCTGTTCTATCAATATAGTCAAATGCTTTTGTGAAATCGACAAAGCATGTATACAGGGGTTTAGAAAGACACCTTTGTTTATCTATGATGGCACATAGTATGAATATATTGTCCGTAGTTCGCGAATTGGTTTAAAAACCAGCTTGATAGGGCTCATTATCATTACATACTTCGTTTTTAAATGAGAGTCTGTTATTAAGTATAGATTCAAATAGTTTCCCAATACACGGCATGACTGTGATTCTTCTGTAATTATCTGGAACGCCATGGTCCCCCTTTTTGTAAGTACAAGAGTTCCTGATTGTTGGGGCCAAAAAGCAAAACGAATTTCTCCCATGTCCCACCCTCTTCATGAGAGGAATTTTCAGGATATTTTCAGAATTTCCTAAATTACGGGTGCGACAGCGTTTTTCAATCAGTTTCCGGAGGTAGGTCGGTGCTAATTCATTAAGAATTTTGCAAGTATGAATTGCGATGTTCATTTGTCTCCCAACTTCCAGATATGGCAGGCGAGCTTTATTCAGGAGGGACTCATATAAGGGGATCGGTATCGTTAGAATAAACACACTTTACAGCCCTCTCCTGAATCGTTTCCATACATCGAGCATTTGGAGAACTACAGTGATACCTGACGGCTGAGCAGTAATGAAAGTGGCTGAGAATGAACGCTCCGAAAAGAGCCAATCTAGCCTTGTTGTCAATATAGAAAGACAATATTTTTCACAAATGTATTCTGTGTGTATCGAAGAGCACACATTTTCATCAAAATTAATGCCTAAATGTTGTACTACTTTTTCAGGTTTTATTATACAACCGTCTAGTATCACTGGGGAGTCAACTTTACAGTTAAAAAATATCAACTGAAATTTCTCAGGATTGGCTTGCATTAAGCTAATGGGAAACCACCATATAGATTTTTCTGCCTCGGCTTCGAGGCATGATTTTACCATTAAAAAATGTGGATGTGCAAAAGGGAGAGTGTTGTCATCTGCATAATTTGTGAGGCGTGCTCGTTTTATAAAGTAGAAAATTTCATTTATGAACAAATTAAAGAAAATTGGACCAATAACTGAAGCTTGCGACACGCCTTTGATGGTGCTTTTCCACGAGCTGTGCACGTTGCCTATCCGGACACGTTGCTCACGATCTGAGAGTTATGATTTAATATTTTTGCTTGACTGATCCTTAACACCATAATCTTTAAATTTTGCGATAAAAAAAATGTATATGGCATGCGGTCGAAAGCTTTGCTAAGGTCCATTAAAAATATCTTCACGCCAATTTTCAATTATGGTGTGCAGCGTGTCCTGACAGCCATAATCCTGTCTGAAGGCTGACAGGTGACAAGAGAAGACGGTGTTTAAAACGGGAGTGATCTGGTGGGCAAGAACTTTTTCAAAAACTTTTGCCAAAATTGGTAAAATACTCAAACTCTCGAAATTCAAACAAATTAATATTTTTGCAATCATGACATTTGGGCCTCAAAAATATACCACCAATCTTAGCTTTTCACCTGGTTTATAGTTAATAGCATGCATAAAGCTGATGTATTTGTGTTGTTATGTGTGCTAAACATTCTTTTAAGGGGAACTTTCAACACTGAATGACGTTGTAAAAACATTTAAATAGTTTTTTTCTCAAAACGGCAACATGTGATTTAGAAGCTTGCTTGGACCCCTTCAATTCACATAGTTTCCAAATGAATGGGTTATGTGAGCTAGCTTGAATCCATGTCCCACGGCTCTTTTAGTTATGTACCTAGGCAGTGGTAACAACATGTTTGATAACTCACTTAACAAGCTTGAATCCATGTCCCACGGCTTTGCTGGTTATATACTTAGGCAAGGGTTACAACGTGTTTGATAACTCACTTAACAAGCTTGAATCCATGTCCCACGGCTCTGCTGGTTATTTACTTAGGCAAGGGTTACAACGTGTTTGATAACTCACTTAACAAGCTTGAATCCATGTCCCACGGCTCTGCTGGTTATATACTTAGGCAAGGGTTACAATGTGTTTGATAACTCACTTAACAAGCTTGAATCCATGTCCCACGGATCTGCTTGTTATATACTTAGGCAATGGTTACAACGTGTTTGATAACTCACTTAACAAGCTTGAATTCATGTCCCACGGCTCTGCTGATTATGGTCTTATCTTAAAAAAGGACGTTTCAAAATTATTTTTTACAAACAGATCAGACATGATGCATATGCATCCCCCGACTAGCTAAAAATCACCACCAGAGCTCAGAGCTTTCACAGCCACTGTCTGTACTGCCGCGTGCAGATTGTGTGGAAAAAACGCACTTCTTTCAGAACGGTTGCCTCACAGAGTGCAAAATAACCCGATTCATGGTATTAGCATTGACGCTTCTCAAAATGAGATAAAAAGATGTGAATATACACTGATATATACCATTATATTGTAAAAAATGTGCTTATTTCATACTTTTGAAATATCCATTAAAATAGTTTCTGTATTTCTTATTTTGGTCTTGCATGTCCGAAATAGGAAATCGGGAATTTCGCCTCTATATCTCGCTTAACTGGTAAATGCGCAGCACAAAAAAATTAAAAAAATTGCAGTTCTAGTCTATGGATATGGTTACATCATATGGTCATATTAAGAAGCCAAAATAAAATCACCGATTTTTTGATAATTTTAATCCGATCGTGTCAACTCACTGCTGACATTTCACTCTAATCATAAGCAAGTAATCAGTCAACTGGATAAAAAGTTACGTGGCCTTTAGCAGTTCGTGCGTCTGAAAATTCAGATAATAACAAATGTCTCCTAACTCTTTCAGTGCGGACAAATGTGTTCAAATCTCAAATAAAGCACCATTGTGAATTCGTGTTAGCTGTTGGCTTCCTATTTAGCACTACCCATGCATGGCACGCCCCTTACTTTGCACGCTATTTGTTTTACATTTCTCTCAACCCACTGCACACCCAGCAACTGTGGCGTCCTATGACCAAAGACCATGTACAATAAGACAGTCAACTCTCCCCAAAACGTGAAATCGCTCTCAGTGCTGTCCCCCGGTATTGGGAGTTGGAACTAATGCTTTTGCCATCTATCAAGTATGATTTTACCATATTACGACGAGTAATTATGACATTGATCCTATTAAAAACAATACATACTCCACATCAAAAAATCTGAAAAATAAGTATTGACAGAGGTTTACTTCTATTTTTATTCGAATAATTTGTTGGTTAGTTATCAATACTTTTTAATTGTCTTCTTCCCTTCAGTACTTCAGGGGTTGATGCGCCCGTATAAACAAGTATGCATATTCATTGTTTACAAACAACAGGTGACGCCCTGGTAACACGAAACATTGACTCAATTATAGTGTAATGCTGGTCCAAGTTTTGTAATGCTGGTCCAGCATTACCCCATCATTGGTTCATCTTCTCGTATCTGTTGGCAGGTGACATGGGTGCAAGGGTAGATACGGGCAAAGGAAACCAAGATAAGGGCAATGGAAATAATATATATACTATATAAATAATATTGATATATTATATTTGTCATGTTTATCATTCGGAATATACCTGAACATAAATGTTTTGTTGATATAAAGCATATTACTGTTACTGCTGATTCTGTCACAGAATTAGCTCATTCAATGCTGAAATCATTCACGCCACAAACGGGTATGACCATTGAGGAAGAGAATATTTTTGTATAATATTATATATCAGTAGATATCTTTGTCGCAAAGTGTCGCGATCTGCATGTGATCAATGTAAAGTAATTTTGATGCCACTAATAAATTGCATACATTTCTGTCTAAGAAGCAATATTTGAATATTCAAGGTGTGGGCTTTTGTTTCACGTCAAAACTTAATACAATTAATTGGTTCAAATGAGCGAATTTTCGGAAATATACCTGAACACATTCTACATAGGAGTCACAACAGAGATCAAATTATTACCATCATCAAAGACACTAGATCACGTGCAAGTTGTGAATGTTTCACGTTAATATTACATATTTGTGTCCCCATTCGGCTACACCATGTACTGCGGGAAAACAATGAACACCTTATTACCAGTAACGGCAGGAGAAATAAAAAAATATTAAAATTCAACTATGAATAAATTGTGTCATAAAAGAGAACGTGTCTTGTTTTCAAGATATCAGTATACAGTACTGCTAACGCTCCAGTCCTCAGTCACATTGATGGCAGTGGTCCGAGAGAGAATGCGCACATATTATAATTTTATAATATTGCTTTTGTGTTCTAAATAAATCTTTTTTTTAATAATAAAAGTTTGAATCAAAATACACGTCTGCCATGTTATGGTTGTCACCAATGTTTTGCCCCAATCTCCTTTGTGGTCGCTATGCTTGACGACATATCGTCACTCCCCTTCCGTTCTGTGCCCACATATTTGTGTACTTTCTGTACACAGCTCTTCTGTTTTTTAAATGAAGACATTTGAATTTCTAAAATTGTATGATAATATAACATGACTTTTCTGTTATATTAGCAGTTATTTTCGTTTTAAAAATAAATATTGCAGAGATAATGTCATAACTGTCAAACCTGGAAAAACATTATTTTTTATTTGGAGGCTAAAGTGGTGAAATTATCACTTGTTTCATATGATGATACACTTGCTAAAGCGTAGTTCCAACTCCCGTTAAAATGGGACAACACTGCACAATGTATTACACGCATTTGTATGGTAAAATCCGTAAGTTGGTCATCTTATTGTACATGGTCTTTGCTATGACCCCCTTCACTCTTGTGTATACTCATTCTGCACGTGAGCATTTTATTTCTCAGCAAGCACTGTACTGATGTTGGCTCAATGCTGTCCCACCGTAATATAACGCTGGATGAACATTATGAAACCAGCATTGGCTCGATATATTGTGCTTGCGATGTAGGCCCATGCATGTATGCCTACTAGAGTGGTAGTCATGCATATACCCACGACACCCTGCTTACAAATGGTTGGCTGTGAAACTTAAAAGGCTCAACAGCTTAATACTTGGTAATTCTCATATCTGAGTGAAAGAATGAGTAAATGAATTTTTTTTGGGGTCTACCAGGGGCCAGGAGAGCCTCATAAGGATTGTGACATGAATGAGATGGCACTGCTCTCAAGACACATGATTTGAAATTCGAGTCCTGGTGGAATGTACCCGAGCAAGCTATCTTTTGGTCACAGAGGCTCCCCACAATAATAAATCTTTATGAATAAGCGTGGAAGAAACATTTGTTTCTTTGAAACCTAAATGTCAGAGCGGGGGAAGAACCCGCGACCTCCGACTTTCCAAACACTTTACCCACTGCACCAGGGCTCCTGCCATATCATCTGAAGACGCCTCTTCCGAACCGTGTCAGGGGTCTGAATACACATGCCCACACATAAAACATAACATTAAAAACATACCATCTAAAAACAAACAGGTCATACCTTATGTATTTTATTGAACTGTTTTCACTACAATAAATATTATGTAGGCCTATGTTGGATTGTGTTTATAATTTGTAATGTTGTTATACTATGTTCCTGTTAATATGATGTATAGATTGTGACGCCAAATAAAATTATGATTCTGATTCTTGCCGGAAAGTGACGAAAATGTTCTTGAAATAAAGCTGTCATGATTGGCAGTAAAATGACACATGCGTCGCGCGGCTGAATTACTAAACAACTGTAATATAATAATAATATAGGGCTATTATATAATATAATAGATATTATTAATAAGAATAATAATAATAATTTGATCACCAGTAAATATATTGAGGCAGTGCTACGATGATGTTGGAGCAGAAATGACAATATACACAACATGCAACCTCTTAATCTTGGAATCCGAAATATTTTAGCTTGGGTAATTAAGTTTGACAGTAGTTCCATAATTAAAAATTGTACCATTAAAAATATATTAGTTCGATACATGATAAATACAAATTTAATACTTATTATTGTACTTTACTGTTATCTAGTCGGGAATATTGGAGGAGTTTGAAACGAAACATTATGTGTACATAGTTCTGGAACCTTGTGGATTAGGTAGTATCAGACAATGTGTGGGTGGTCTCGATGCTGTGTCTGCTAAAATACCAACTCCACCCGACAGGTAAGGTCATCTAACAAAACAATTATTATCATCACTCTTATCTAAATGTTACAGTATTTAGAGTAAATAACTACACGTACTTTAATATATTGCATTGCATTTTTCTAAAATACGATAGAGTAGGAGCCTCATTTGGGTATACTCTTACAAACATCGTTGTTTTTTTATTATAGGCAAGCAAGAGTGTTCCGGGTTTTTCTCGGCGGATCTAGAAGGGGACACAGGGGTATTGACCCCCCTCTTTTCAAAAACTAAATTTCCAAAACAATATATCGGCAAAAATAACGATCACTACATGTGTTTAATATATTTTATTTTATTTTTTCTGAAATACGATTGTGTAGAGGCTTAATTAATTTTAAAAAATAATGAGTTATACTTTTGCAAACATCGGTGGTTTTGCAAGCAACACTTTTTCGGTGCAGATTATGTGTTTACCTAGAAAACACTGCACTGGATGGATAGATAATCAAGATAGGCACCACCTGGTGAATAGGTGAATAACTATAAACAAAAACTCTACCTGACCGTGGACCAGACTTGACTTGTAATCAATATCAAAAAAAAATGGTGGGTCTAGAGGGCGAGGGAGGTCAGGGGGCTTCTGACCCCTCTTTCCAAAAACGAAACTACCAAAAATGGCCAAAACACTTTGTTCACACTTTGCGAGAGGACAACGGAATTATTGATCCACGACTAAAGCATCATAAACAATGGGCAATAATATTATGTCAAACCAAGTAACAATTTTAATTAGTGGAATGAAACATAAGACTAACATTTTTGGAAATAATTATTCATGTATCCTATTTAAAAAAAGGTTTAGTAGCGAGAATGCTTTATCGGTGCAATTTAGTCCAATGGGATCGATTTGCTGGATTCGAAAGTGGTGACGGGGATTTCTGACGTCAGGTGGGGGGATTTTGTCTCATTAGTTTTAGTTCATGCACATGTTAATATGGATGACACATATCAACACAAAAATCAGACTATTGCTGCTAGAATGCCAGAACAACACTACTATACACATTATGCCCCGTCACTGCTCCATCTCCAAGGTTACGGAGTGACTCGGTTTCAATACGGGCTCATTGAAAAGGTTCGTATGCATACATTCCAGCACAAGACTTTGCCCCGGCACCACCTGAATGTTGGGCCATCGTCATATACCGTTCCATGATAATTAGGCGTGTGACTCAACCGCTGCTAGGCGCACAGTGTAGAATGGTGATGCTTGGGGCAAACCTGTCTAAATCATGCAATACGCCAAAACTATAAACACTTTTATTTCGACGTCTATTTGAACTGTATAATCCCAATATATTTTAAATCTCCATGAATAAAACCTATTAAAGATATTGTAGAAGGCTCTGGTGTCCTGGCATCTGAGAAAGACAAGTCATTTCATGCAGTTTATAACAAAAACAAAACCTAAAAGACCAATTTCTACATAAATAGTCCTCACATGTGAACCAGAGTAGTAAATGTTAAAACTATAGGATATTTAAATCGTCATTGCAATTAATGAAAATATCTCACGATCTTATACTCAGCGTATATCGATGACTAGATTTAGGTGGTCAATCCACAAGCTTCCGATTGAAAAATGTTGTCCGATTGAAGAAGGTTTTTACGAAAAAACATAGTTTGTACGTATTCCAATGGAACGTGGGAGATTAATTTTATTATTTGTGAATTGTATTGACATCCCTTTTTCTAATGAGCCTATATTTTCTGTTCTTTATTATTTATTGTTGGTGTGGCCAGTCATCCCAAACCCATGAAGGAATCCACAGCCAGAAATATCTTCAAACAGATAGTAGCCACCATGGATTGTTGTCACAGCAATGGAATAGTTTTGAGGTAAAAATGATATTTATATATAACTATATATAAAAGATTAGACAAAAATAATTGTGGGGAATGCGACCAGTTAGGTAACGTAGATATTGGTCTTTGAAATATATCGGTGTGATAGTAGTCCATGGGCAAGGAACCGATTGTTTACGATTTAGTACCATTCGGGGTGACTGAACATTTTTATTTTATTTTGTTATCAGATATATATATATCAGGGTTTTACAAACGTATGATGGCTGTTTCAGATCTGTAGATTATGTCCAGTGTACCCATTTTTAAAGGGGCGGGGGTCTAAATACGAAAAATGTGAGTCTAAAATGTATATTTTTATCTCCAAGACCAACAATAATGTATAAAACATCGTTTCAGGCATATTCTGGGTAACTGAATAATTCTTTTTTATGTTTTCGACATGATTCAACAAGTATTTGACTAACACATCCAAGATTGAAGCCGGTTTTAGTATAATAAAATTGGTATTCTATGCTCCTATAATTCAAACTTTTTGCTATTAAGTACCAGTTGAAATGATTAACTTGTGTGTGTTTTTCACTTAGATGCGAATATATACCGGGGCCCGTATTCTCGTACAATTACGATATATCGTAGACTTCTGATTCGTTGAGATGGCCATCTCGAGCAATCAGAAGTCTACGATACATCGTAACTTGTACGAGAATACGGGCCTGGGGTCTAAAATAGTATGATGACCGTTCCAGAAAATTAGCAGAAGGGAGGGGGGTCTTGATACTAAAATGTAAGGGTAAAAGATATTTCACCACATGACCAGCAATAATTTATAATACATGGTTGTTGGCATATTTTGCATTAAGGAATACGTTTTTATGTTTTCAGGACGATTTAACAAATATTTGACTGACAAATCTAAGATGTCCGCCGGTTTTAACATTTGAAACTTGTTATTTTCTACTCTTTGAAACTATAATGAACTTTTTTTGCGATTACGTACTATTTGGTGTGACTAAACTTGTTTGTGCTTTTCTTTTAGATACATATATCAGTAGTTTAAAAGTATGATCGCCTTGCAGAAAGTAAATAGAGGGCCACTGCGGCTCTTCCTTAATTAAAAATTAACAGGCACTAGAAGCAGTCGGCTTTTGTCGTCAGAATATATACATTATATAGGCCTGTGCAAGAAATACTATCACTAAATTCAAATTCTAGCTTGTGTTTGAAAAAAAGGTGTCTTTGAGTGTCCCCTTCTCCTTGGATCTGCAAGTGTACATTTTCTGTTAGCACTGTCATACACATGATCTGGTGATCTCGTAAGCTGCTTTACTCAGATTGCCTCTGATGGACGCGATTGTGCAAATCACGTATACTCGGTTTTGATCCAGATTATGTCTATAATTATGACCGTAGTGGAATGATAAATGATGGTGTTCATTTTGGCAGTGGTCGCTTTTTTCTGCAGACTGGAGAGCCTCTGTATGTGACCATACCTGATTACCTGATTACATCTATGTTCAGTGCTTGACATCTAAGTTTTCGAATTCTATGTCGGGAGATCAGCATTATCTGATTCATTTCAGCATCCTATGGAGGTTCTCGTGGCTAATTTCAGCGGGAAAAGATAATCCTAAAACCTCATTCGTTAATTGATTTATTCACTCGTTGATTAATCCGGGCTCCAGGGGAACGACGTGACTTTTTTCAAAATATATCGTCTAAAATATTGAGATTTGTTACACTTAATAATTATAACTATTATATATTTGTATTGGTATGTAATTTTTTTATATCGTATTACATGTTGTACATACAAGAGACAAGGGTGTTAAGGATTAAAAATATCGTGGTTTCGAGACGAAATGTAGATAGTTTAGATAGTCTCTGACCAGCAAGGTTAATAAATTTGAGTCGTGGAAAATGAAATTTAAATTTTAAATGTTTTTTTCATACAGAGGCCTGAGCTGGAACAATGTATTTCTTTTAAAGGACAAATCAGTAGCTATATCAGGTAAGAGTTTCGATGTTTATTTAAATATTGTCCATTCAATTCGATATAATGATTGGCAATAATAGTACTTGTAAGTATGCAAAAGATGTCATGTACCATAAGGTAAAAAATGATATTATCTTGGTCATTGTACACAGTGGAGGACATGGATGTTGTAATCACATGTTATCGTGCAGACCATAAGAGCAGTATCTGCTTACTTGAAAATGTAAGCAGCTGTTCTTGCACAATAATATTGGTAGGTACTGCATCTGGCAGTATAACATGTGAGCTGTGTGTATCAGTATTCTAATCACTATGACATCAAACGGTGAATTACCATTGGTCCGACACACCATTGGTCCGACACACCATTGGTCTGACACACCATTGGTCCGACACACCGATGGTCCGACACACCATTGGTCCGACACACCATTAGTCCGACACACCGATGGTCCGACACACCATTGGTCCGACAAACCATAAAAATCAGAATCTAACAAGAATGACCTTGAACTTTTTTTATAAACATGGTTCAAATGACGGGAGATTCTGGAGCCATTTATTTTTCTATTTGAATGTCAAGTGTCCAACACAATTTACAATGACTCAACCAGCTGAGATATGTCTACATATTTGAGAGTAAATTAAATTTGTAATTCATTTCTCTGGACCTCCACGTAGGCCTATCTATTAACATGATTAAGATAATGTACGGTAAAAATGTAATTGCTAAAAATGACATTGGTAAGAACAGTTTTTTCTAAGAGTGCATAGAAGTCGAATCATCCTTTTTTTTACACTTGAACTCATTGATGTTCCAGCTACTATTTCACCAAGCAGAGGAGAGTTTGAACAGTACTTCATATTTACAATTTAATTTAAATTGAGAAAATGTGTAACAATGACTCATCATACTTGTTACATTGAATGACATAACTGAATTACAAATACTTATTAATTAATGTACTTCGTCTTGCTTAAAATACTCCATGTATCATCTGGTCCGCCCCTAATGTGAATAAATAATAACAACAAGATCCCAACACATTTCTAGCACATTTCTGGCATGTCCTCTCTTAAATGTGTCGCAACTTGGAAGCATTTTCTCTAATACAAATGATTGAAGACAACATTAAATTTATGGATTAAACGCGTTGCACTGGACACGAGCGAATATTAGGTTCCCTATATTAATTTGTGGATTAGTTGAGAGTACTCACGTTAAATTGACTTAGCCCATGTTTGAAATAGCTTTGGCACAATGTATGCCACGATGATGTAGGCCCCTATTGTGTTATTATAGCCTATGTCGTAACATACCGCATGCGTTTTGACACAGCTGCAAACAACTCAAAGAATGTTAGAATCTAATGTAAGCAAATCTGTCGTATTACCTATTTCAAATTTCTTTTAAAAAAGTGTTTTTTTCCATTATATTATAGTTTAGATACATAAAAACTCTTTTTTTTTTATTCTGGCGGTAAGCATTTTGAATTTGAAGGTCAAAGAAATGTTATTTTGATCCAAAAAAATGAGACATAAATTTCTCAACTCCAAGTCATGCAGAAACCAGAAATCGTGGATTTATTTGTCGGAGGAAAGCAGAGGAGATGTAATTTTGGCAGCTATTTTTGTTTTTCAAATTTGAAGGTGAAGAACACTATAATAGTAGAACGTTATCTGACTGATTCGTATTCAGCACACCCAAAATATGTAAAAACAAGTGCATACCAAATTATACACTTAATTGCCGAGCAAAGTTTAATATTTCAGCTTTCAGTCCAGGCTAAGTACACACATTTTCATAACAAACTGCTATATTCTTACATTAAAAAAATATATCAACATTTATAAAACTAAATACCACTGACTGTTAATAAATACATATCTGGGTTCAGAAAACGTAGAACATATTGAGATATGGGTAATAATTAAGTTTTATTAAGTGGTTTTCATTGACCATGTTAACTAGTTTGTTTTGTTGATGATTTTAATTACTTTGTAAAACAAATTATGTCCCAACGTCTGTGGAGAGATGACTGTTTACTCCACTGCAACATGCAATATATCATTGCAACAGAACTTGAATTCCCATGTGTAGCAACAAAATACGTTTACGTAACCCAACCTCCAAATCTGAACAGGTTTGTGTGGTCTCAAGAACAACTAGAATATATCAATAATCATCAGAACCGTATGCTGAATGAAGTGAGCTCAGTCCCATTAAAGTTACACCCATGGAATCAAATTTAGTCTTACTTTTTCCCCAAGACATTGTTTATTCTGGTAATATTTTAAAACATTTTTAGCCAATACACTTAGTATAATTTAAGCTTCATTTCTTGTAAAGATTTAAGAAAACAATCCATAGCGGATTTACTATTGAGATGTGACTTGGTCAAAGTTGGTATATTCTCACAATACACAATCGTACCTAAGACCAGACGGACCCAACAGTTAGGTAATTAAATACTGATTGTATTGATTCTAAAATTTTAAGAATTGGTTCATTTATTGCAAAGATATGGCTATTTTCCGAACATTGACAAACATAGGGAAACACACCCCCTATGTTAAAAAATAGCATGTACAAAAAAACTGATACCACAATTCTACTTTACGCCCACCCTAGAAATGACCAGGGATGTTTGCTCTAACATAATATACAATCAGATTTTGTCAGTATGGTGGATTGTACCAACTCCCTAAATAAGGGTCCTACAGGAACTAGCTCTTCTACTACACGACTAACGGCGTGGCCTGTGTTGAGGTCTTAGAGATAACATCTGGCACCGGGCTGTTTTTTTATAAATACCCGGGCCGCCTATAGTGGCTCTATATTATCGTTGTAAGATCGCGCTACCTCAATCGTCTCAGTCTCTATCAAGTGACATATATAGCTCATCACGTTTATACTGTCACATAGTTTTAGTGTGCTCAAAGGCAATGACAGGGACAGAAAGTAACATGGTCGGGTCTAAAGATCGAACATGCAATCGGAGGCGTCAACTGGTATTCAATAGGTGTAACAGAGATCTCAAAGTCGATGACGTGCAGTGTGACAACTCCTGTAAAAATAATTGCGTTCGAACGCCGTTCTGGGCGTTCGAACGCTGCAAAATCGTTCGAACGGCCTGAACAACGTTCTTATTCCAAAACTGAACACTGTCATCGTTCTGAACGACGTTCGTTCATTACAAGAAGACGGAACGGCTGTTTGAACGTCGTTCTTGGCACGTGAACGTTCCTGCAGTCAACTAAATATGAGAACAGCTCCGCGGGAAAACAGCGTTCTGATTTGAACAAAAAATTAAATAATAAATAAACAGTTTCATTGTGACGCAGAAATTAATTTAGCTTAGACCAATCATGTGGATCTTCAATATCACACCATACGTTCAAAACTGAACAGTCTTTCAGTTTAGTTCAGACGCCTGCAGAGGAGACCTATGTACAGCTATGGCCATTTGCCATACTCTCATTATAAACGCAATCAATTTTAGTCTAATAAAGTTTACTAATGAGTATGGTATCAGAGTACGGTAGATCCACTGTCGTCTGTCGCTGAGATAATTTGCGACTGTGGGACATAGCGAGCCCACAGTAGGCCTACTATAAATACTAGTAATAAATCACGAGGACAATTATAATTATAGGCCTATGCACATTAGTGTGATCATTTTTTTGTTTGTGATATGTGGTAGACTCGGTAGCTTATTGACGTCATAGGGCTTACTTTCTCAGACCCAAACTCTAACAAAAGGAGTGGGACTAACGTAAGGTGCCCTTATTCAGTCATACTTTTCACAATTTCAAATATCCCTAATTCACAGTGCATTAGTTACTACCACAAAATTGTTTAAATTGAAATTTTCATCATTGTATCAGCAGTTCTCTTGAAAAAGAGAGAAAATCGTATAAAAAGCACAAATTGTGAACGTTTGTAAAAAATAAATCTGTTGTGACTGAATAGGGACCTGGTGTCCAAAATAAGTCATAGTTGGCGACCTAAAGTGGTCATGGTGTCTTAATTCGGTCAGTGTACATATTTTAACTTCATTATTGACTATAATATTATTGTATCACAAATACACACGATAAAGGAACCACTTTTAATTCCTAGGAAAGGGGGGGGGGGAGCGGATGGAGGTTTTTTATTCGGACAAATTTATTTATTTCACTTTCAACTTGACTTTCACACTCTGTCTGAAGCAAAATATTTCTTTCCATTTGTGTGTGGAGACACATGTATATTTATTTAACTTCCTTAAAACTTATCTGTCTACAAATTTAGATGCCAAATTATACTTATTTTGATTTTGAGGCGAGTATTGATTTTGAGGTGCGCTCTGCTGCACACATTTAAGGGTCAGTCAATCAAAATTGCATTAATGGTCATTAAGATGTTGCTCAGGAGTTTATATAATTATTTATTTTAAATTTAGTTTAGAGTTAAATATTTATTTACACCATGTCCTTCAGACAATTATTTATTTCACGAACATTTAGCCTGAAAATATATATTACAAAAAAATTTCCAGCTCCCCCCCCCCTGCTAATTGAATGGTAGCCCCCTAAAATTACAACTACTGTAGGCCTACAATGCTGTCGTGTTCAAAGTAAGCAGGACTGGCATTGAATCCATATTTCGCTTGCTTAAGAATAATAATTATTATAATTTTCGAGGCCCATCATGTTCTTCTACTGGAAAACAAACTTAAAGGAGTAGTCCACTGTGTACGAACAGCGCCACACATCTGTGCCCAGAAAAGCAGCAGGCCAATTACAGAGACAGAGGGAGCTGGGGTACAACTAAAAGCAAAATTTGAGTTTGTTTCCATTGGTAGAATTGGACACAAATGATAATGCATGTATTTGCCATACCACAGTAGACCTAATCATTTGATAGGACTATACTTATTTCTCGTATTGCTGTTGAATCTCTGCAGAATTAAGTTGTGTCCCTGGCTCAAACCCTGGTGAGAATTGGCATGCATCTGTTGATATCTTAAATGTTGATTTTCCGTGTTTTTGTTATTCCACAGCCCAATAACTTTTCATCCAGGTGAAGGCTGATATACATCAATACTTCGTGAACCATCCTAATTAGGAGCTCAACATGATTATCCCAGAGATGCCAAGTTAAATTAATTGAAATGAGGGTGATTTATGTTTCCAGCTCAGAACCTACGCTCGCCGCCAGCAAGCGCCCTGCTAGGAGGGTCTGGGAGCATACCCCCCCCTGCAATATTATTTTTCCAGAGCGCTGTTTCATTGTAATATTATATGTTTAAAACTATTTGTGCACATAGGGGCCTACAGGTTGAACAGGATGGTGAGATGAATCAGATAACACTGCCTACAGGCACAGGGTTTGGAATTTGTACCCTGACGATCTGACGCGAACACGCCAGGTCTCGGTCATGGAACCCCCTGGAACACCAAAGTGTATCTTGTCATCTGTTACACCACAATAACCAAACATGTATTTGTGTTTTTTTTATGGTTATACAGACTCCCTTGTCATTGATGGATCAAATTCATATTTTGCACAAGAATTTAGGCCTTGACCCAGAGGATAGGCGATAGGCATTTAAATTTGCATTGTCTTAATTGATTAGCCCTGATTAGACCCATCATCAAACAATGTATCAATCAGCGGGCTAGAAAAAAACAATATGGGGGACGTGATACTTGTCAGCTGGGATCGAATATATTGTGATCGACAGGTTGTTTAGTAAATGAACAGAGTCCACAAGATTTACTGATTACTGATTATATATATAGATT
Source organism: Flabesymbios commensalis (assembly GCA_964017125.1). Classification (NCBI taxonomy): domain Eukaryota; kingdom Metazoa; phylum Annelida; class Polychaeta; order Terebellida; family Flabelligeridae; genus Flabesymbios; species Flabesymbios commensalis. The sequence continues at coordinate 37,459,384 of OZ024906.1, read as the reverse complement.
AGATTTGTATGATAAACTGTTCAAGGATGTAAACATACATGGATTTTAGCTTAAATTCGCGCCATTTTGAAATTTACCGCCATCTTAGTTAAGCTACTCATCTGAAATGTTTATCATACTGAAAATGTATCACAATACACATACTCACGTGGTCATTATCAGATTATGATTAGAAAATTTTCAATTGTTTGGTAATGATTGACCTTATAGCCCATGGACTATTTGAGAAAGCTCCATGTTGCGTAAGCCTACACTGGGTGGTTATCATCAACAAGCGTCTATCATCAGAAAAGTTGATTTTTTTAGCTAAGGCCTTTGCACAGCTTGAAGTGCCACAATTGGCGGACAACGTCTACACAGAATTAATATTCCCACACAGCTACAACTACTGAACAATCAGGGATGACAGACGGGGATACCACATAAGTAGGCTTATGAAATGAAAAAAAAACACCGATTGCATGTCATTCAGTCCGCTGTCTGTTAAACCAATGAGGTCTTTTAACCTCCTTGGTTAAACTGATACTCAGGTAGGTTACAGAGTTCGTGTAACTGGTTGGAGGCTGATGTTTGTGGAGCTTGAGTATGTATTAGTTGCTGATCAAATGCATTCAGATTGAACTTTCTGAATGACTCCTTTACGACAGATGCGGGGGCCCTGGTGCAGTAGTTGAAGCTGCCTGCTCGGAAAAACGTAGATCGCAGGTTCGAGCCCAATTCTGGCCTATAAGTTTCAAAGAAACCAAACGTTTCTTCCTCGCGCACTCGTAAAGATTCAATATTGTGGGGAACCTCCGTGACCGACAGGTAGCGTGCTCGGCCTCAGGCCTTTCGAATCCTGTGTCTTGAGGGCAGTGTCATCTCATTCATCTCACCATCCTCAGGAGGTTCTCCTGATCCAGTTTAGCCTATATGTGCACAAAGGTGGCCTAAAACCCCCGAAACACAGCGGGAATTCTAGTTTTGCTGACCTACTTGTCTCCCAGTAGCATCCCAATTTGGCGTATATTCTTTGAAATTGCGACTTTCATCTTCCCATAAATTCCGACGTCACACGGGTGAAGATAGATATATATATATCTATAGAAGTAATTGTGTAGGCCTACTTGATTTTTTGTTTATATGGTGTGACTGAATTAGGACACCCTATGACTGAATTAGGCCTCTGTGACCGACTAAGGGACCTTTGAGTATTTATGGTGACCCAATTCGGTCAAAACATGCTTTTACCGGGTCCCAATTCAGTCATATTTTTCAACAGCGTTTTAAGTGAATAAAACGACTTCTCCCGGCTTCACGGTGCTAGTATGCCTTCTGGCGATCTGTTGAGAACTAATTACGTTCATATTGAGGTATAATATCGATCACAAAGTATTTTTCTAAGGCGTGCAAGGGTACAATATTTTTATGTAATACATATGCTAGGTATAGGATTTGGTACGCCCCATTTTCAAATAGCTATTTCTATTAGATAAAATGTAAATAAAAAGCTTGAAATGCCGGCATAATGTTGTAATAAGGTCTTTGTTTTCGTTTCGTTGTTCCTCTGTCTGCTAAAGGCGCTAAGCACGTGGTAAGGGGGTCCCGAAGTTACTATGACCGAATTAGGGCTATGACCGAAATAGGGCACACTACGTTATAGATCTACATATCTCAGCAAACACAATACGTAGACCCAATGCTGATCCAACGCTGATCTGCGACATTGGCTCAACATTTAATCAACATTGGATCAATGTTTGCTGGGATAGATGGGTAGGCATATTCTCAAAGTCGCCGAATTGACTAGCCTACAGGGATTTCTCAGGTAGGCCTATATGTGACGCGCCACAGCAAAACCAGGCGCTTCTCGCACAGTGTTGATTTGCGTAAAACAGATTTGAAACTGCCAGATACTGAATAATTTTTTGTCTATGCTTTTTTCAAATTAAGTGTTTTGACGTTGAATAATATGTTTTTAACACATTATTGAAGTTATTTCCACCTTTTTTATCTGATTCGAAGGTTTTTAAGACGATTTTTGCCGGCAACCTTTGACATGACTGACAACGAGTTGTTCTCGCTGTACTTTAACCAGGGGTCTGGCCGGACGAATGGTTGCCAACTGGTGGCTTCGTCAGTACGAAGCCCCAGCATGTATTCGTACGGAAGCTCATTAGAGTAAGCTGTACTGACAGTTGGTCCATGTGCACCACTCGCCAGTTTGTTCTCGCTGTATATTGTAGGTCTATACAGGATGAGGTCGGTCCATCGACATGCCTACTGCTATTCAAGCATATCGTAGACCTACAAGTACTGTATCCCGATAAAATTACAATTATTTATTTGGAAAATTCCAAAGCTACTCATACAATGTAGGTCGAGGTGTGTGACAGACAGACGTGTTTGTTTTCGCTGTTCATACATCGCCGAGTTGTTCTCGCTGTACTGACAGTTGGTCCATGTGCACCACTCGCCAGTTTGTTCTCGCTGTATATTGTAGGTCTATACAGGATGAGGTCGGTCCATCGACATGCCTACTGCTATTCAAGCATATCGTAGACCTACAAGTACTGTATCCCGATAAAATTACAATTATTTATTTGGAAAATTCCAAAGCTACTCATACATGTAGGTCGAGGTGTGTGACAGACAGACGTGTTTGTTTTCGCTGTTCATACATCGCCGTATGTGACCTAATGACAGGCAGACGTGTAGCCTGTAGGCCTAGTTTGTTTTCGCTGTTCATACATCGCTGTCATCTGCAAAAAGTGTGGGCAAGGGCCGCCAGTTTGTTCTCGCTGTAATGACAATTGAAAAGATATTTAAATTCAAACATATCATACAGTTAAATGACTATTATTTATTTGGAAAATGTAATTTTTCATTGTAAGGAATCAGGCGCGTAGCCAGCCGTACGCCAGTACGCACGTGCGTACACATTGTAAGGGAGAGTAAAAAAAAATATGACCCATCAAAAAAAAGAAGCAACAAGTTAGCAGACTAGCCTACATGTACATGCGCACTTTGCAGTCTATTCTTTATGTGGTGTTGCATAAAACGCCGGAAAAGTAGGATACAAATGCAATAGGCCTAAATGTTTCTCTTTTCAATGACAGTCACAAATTCACGACATGTATGACTATAGTGCCGCTAAACTTGCCGTGGACGAGCCCACACCGTAAAGATGTGTGACCGTGGATTACTACATTCATTTTACCCGGGGAAATCAATTTTCTTCAACCAGGCAGTCAATGAGATCGACATCCACCCCAAGGTGGAAAATGCTAATAACATTTTACTGTTTTTTTTACATATGAACTGAGCGTACGATGTATACAAAATAACCTTTTATTGACCTGATTAATCGAGGCAAGTCTTAGATATAAGCGTCCAAAGAAATGTCCCACTTTTTTACCCTTGAGTGGGCATTATAATCTGTGGCAGTTCTGTTTCAGCAACGTTATCATGGTTATGGGGCTAATTCTAAACGATCTATTTTTGTACCTGCACTGCACTGTGTTAAACAAGTGATAGGCTGCACAATGACATGTATACATGCATAAATCCCATGCTACACTGACTAGCTTCTCAGACGTGAAGACACTGGTGAAATCCCATGCAGGCATTCAACCAATGTTATACTAATGTTGGTTCATTGTCTAGGACACTGGACCAACATTAAAACAATATTGTTTCAACATATCATGTTAGTGTAGTGGTTAAGCTCCCATAATGAAACCATTGTGCATTTTATGATTAAAGCATGAAACTTCCACCATTATTAGTACATATCCTGGGGTTTATATTAAGATGTGGAGGTAAGTTAGATTTGACCCCTGTTGACCTCTAGAGGTCATTGACCTCGAAAGGTCAAAATATCCAATTGCGAAGCCAAAAAGTGGTGAAAATTGTGTATTACACTATCTATAAGATGTTTTTTGTATTTCAGAAATGTGCCAAATACTCTAAGAGACTGGTGTTAATCATAAACATAACACCAAGGTCATGTCAAGGTTACTTTAGGGTCATTTGGAGGTCAAAATGGCAACAAATAGCAAATATATCCACTTTATATCAATTGAAACAATGCTAGTGGTGCAGTCATCTATTACAAAGAATTGGTTTTGACACATTATTGGTCAGATATCTTTTCCATGTACATTTTAGAAAATTCAGGGCAGTATCTAACTTGGTAGGGGGAATACACCCTTAGTATTCCCCTGACTACACCCCTTCCTCAATGTTTAATTGGACGAGCAAAATTACAGTGTGCAGCAGCTGTTAAATATCAGTTGGGTTCCCATGGCAAACTATTGATACATAAATGGGCTATGAAGTCTGACATGGGTTGGGATTATGCTTTACTGACGTACCATCAAAAACAAACGTTAAGGTCATATCAAGGTCATTTCAAGGTCAAACTGTCAAAAATCAGGTCCCCTTAAAAAAATGTATTTTTACTTTTATACCGGATACCAGAGTTAATTTCTAGGCTGCGTCATTTTTTTCAGAAAGTTCGACAAAATACATAGTGTAGTGTTAAGCTCCCATAATGAAACAATTGTGCATTTCATAATTAAAGCATGCAACTTCTAACTTTATTAGCACATATCCTGGTCTTTATTTTAAATTTTGAGGTAAGCTAGATTTGACCCCTAGTGACCTCTAGGTGTCATTGACATCGATATGAAAAGACACACCCTTGAAATGATCTTAACTTGACCTTGGAAGCCCAATCTCAGGAAGCCGGAGGGCGCCATCTTTGTATGTCAACTGTAGCCGTCTTGTACATCGATTGGTTTATACAAGAGTGAGAGGCAACGTTGATCAGAATTTTAAAATATACAGCGATATGATGTTATTCCCAGTGTTATAGTCCAATTCTAGTATGTTTTCGTGGTATCGTGACTAGGGTTATGCCACACATTTAAACCAATATGTATCTATTTCGCGAATTTGTTACCAACGCTTACAAATACTCGGCGAGTGTTGCGAATTTTGAGCGAATTTCAAATGTTTTCATTCATAACATTCGCTAGCATATTCGCCTATGTGTGAGATGGGGGGGGGGGGAGGGAAATATTTTTCACATTGAGCAATATATTTATTTCAGTTTGTGTGTGGAGATATATTCACTTCACTTCCTTGCTTATTTTTCTGTCTACAGATTTGAATCCCAAACTAAGGCTAGCCTTCATCTGGAGGCAAACGATCCAAGCAAAGCGAGGCTTCACAAATTTAAAGGTCATTTAATGATGCCAGATAAATGAGGCTCGATTTTTTTTAGGATTATTAAATGATGTTGTTCATAAGCTGAAATAATTATTTATTTCAAATTTAAACATTTATTTACAACACCAGACAATTATTTATTTTACGAAAATTTAGTTTGGAAATATATATTTAAAAAATACCACCCACCCCCCTCCCTTGTAATTGAAGGTGCCTCCCTTATGTAGAATGCAAGTGAACAAGTATATTATTACTGTTGATTGTATAATATGCGTAATGATGTGCCATTAAGTAATTATCACGGCGTGTAATGCTCTGAGAGATGGATTTTCAATAAGAAGAATTACCATAAGCATATTAATTTCGGCGATTTCTTGGCAGCCATTTTTTTATTATTATTATTTTCAAGGATGAGAGTTCCACATACGCCCAGATATCAATACAGGCGTGGGTAATTCAAAGGAAAAGAACTGTATCAGCTAAAACAAAATATTTTTTATGACAAGGAGATTTTTTTTCAATCCCTCATAACATCTATTAATCCGTTATAACGGTCTACTAATCCGTTATAACGGTCTACTATTCTGTTATAACGGTCTAGTATTTCATAATAACTGTCTACTATTCCGTTATAACGGTCTAGTCTTTCGTTATAACGGTGTACTATTCCGTTATAAAGATATAATATTTCGTTATAACGGTCTACTGTCCCGTTATAATGGTCTAGTAGTTCGTTATGACGGTCTTGTATCACGCTATAACGCTCTACTAATTCGTTATAACGGTCTACTAATCCGTTATAATAGTATACTAATCCATTAAAGAGGTCTACTATTCCGTTATAGCGGCAACGTTTTCCGTTATAACGGTCTACTATTCGGATATAACGGTCTAGTATCTCGCTATAACGGTCTACTATTTCGTTATAACTGTCTACTAATTCGTTATAACTGTCTACTATCCCGTTGTAATGGTATATTATTTTGTTTTGAAGGCCTGGATCACGCTATAAAGACCTACAAATCCGTTATAACGGCTTCCTAATCCGTTATAACGGTGTACTATTCCGTTATAACGATATAATATTTCGTTATAACGGTCTACTATCCCGTTATAACGGTCGAGTAGTAGTTATGACGGTCTAGTATCACGCTATAACGGTCTACTAATTCGTTATAACGGTCTACTAATCCGTTATAAAGGTTCACTAATCCATTAAAGAGGTCTACTATTCCGTTATAACGGCAACGTTTTCCGTTATAACGGTCTACTATTCCGATATAACGGTCTAGTATCTCGTTATAACGGTCTACTATTTCTTTATAACGGTCTACTAATCCGTTATAACTGTCCACTATCCCGTTGTAACGGTATATTATTTTGTTTTGAAGGCCTGGGTCACGCTATAACGGCCTACAAATCCGTTATAACGGCTTCCTAATCCGTTATAACGGTCTACTATTCCGTTATAACGGTCTAGTATTTCGTTATAGCGGTATACTATTCCATTAAAACGGTATAGTATTTCGTTATAACGGTCTACTATCCCGTTATAACGGTCTAGTATTTCGTTATGACGGTCTAGTATCACGTTATATCGGTCTACTAATCCACTATAACGGTCTAAGCATCCGTTATAACGGTCTACTAGTCCGTTATAACGGTCTACTAATCTGTTATAGAGGTCTACTATTTCGTTATAACGGTCAAGTCTTCCGTTATAACGGTCTACTATCCGTTATAACGGTCTAGTATTTCGTCATAACGGTCTACTATCTTGTTATAGCGGTGTTGTATTTCGTTATGACGGTTAGTCTTCCGTTATAACGGTCTACTATCTCGCTATAATGTTCTAGTATCTCGTTATAACGGTTTAGTATTTCTTTATAACTGTCTACTAATCCGTTATAACGGTCTACTAATCCGTTATACCTACTAATCCGTTATAACAGTCAACTAATCTGTTATAACGGTCTACTAATCTGTTAAAACGGTGTCGTATTTCGTTATAACGGTCTCGTATTTCGGTATAGCAGTCTACTAATCCGTTATAGCAGTCAACCAATTCGTTATAACGGTGTAGTATTCTGTTATAACGGTCTACTAATCCGTTATAACTGATTAATAGACCCTTAGGCCTATAGCGGAATAGTAGACCGTTATAAATTCTCAAGGATAAGAGCATCCGCCCAGATAACAGTACAGACATGGATAATTCAAAGAGAAAAATCTATATCAGCCAAAACACGGTTATCCACGGAAGTGGATTTATTTTCTAATCCGTTATAACAGTCTAGTATTTCGTTAAAACGGTCTACCAAATTGTTATGATGTCTAGACGTTATAGCTGTCTATTATTCCGTGATTATGATCTTGTAGGTCGTTATAACGGCCTAGTATTTAGTTATGACCTTGATAACGGTCTAGTATTTCGTTATAACGGTCTACTATTTCGCTATAACGGTTTATACCGTTATAATGGATTAGTGGACAGCTAAAACGGATTAGTAGACCGCTATAACGAAACTCTAGACCGTTATAGCGAAATAATAGACCGTTATAGCGAAATAGTATTCCGTTGTAACGAAATACTAGCCACAGTTATAATGGAATAATAGACCGCTATAGTGCAATAATGATCCGTTATAGCGGAATATTAGACCGTTATAACGGATTATTAGACCGTTATAACGAAATACTAGACCGTCATAACAAAATGCTAGACCGTTATAGCGGGATAGTAGACAGTTATAACGGATTTGTAGGCCGTTTTAATGGATGATTAGACCGTTAAAGCAAAATAATGTACCGTTATCACGAAATACTAGATCGTTATATCGGAATAGTAGACTGTTATAATGGATTAGTATGTCGGTATAACAAAGTACTAGACCGTTATAACGAAATACTAGACCATTTCAACGGAACATTAGATCGTTATAACGGATTAGTAAATCGTTATAACGAAATACTAGACCGTTATAATGGAATAGTATATGTGCAAAGTAGTTAATATTATATATCCTATTTGATGGCTATGAACGGTTTAGTCTAGTAATAATACAATTGTTGCCAACAAGTGGAGGAAAAGCGCCATGTCCTAATAGAAAATAATGCAGTCTTTTCAGTATGAATTGAATACAGAACGATGGAATAATCGGTTTTATATATATCATGGTGACAGGGTCTTAATTTAACGAGAAATTTGGCAGTCATGACATCGATATTTTGCCGAGCTTTCTGAAAAACTGATGTAGCCTGGAAATTAATTCTAGTATCCTGTATGTTTAAAAAATAACCTGCAGATCTCCATATCGTGGAGAATTTGATTGTAAAGTTTGAGTTTTTGCAGCCACAATAAATTATAAAGTTGATTTTTGGCGGCCATTTTAAATTTCAGAGAAATTTGGATAATTTCTAATTAAGGTTTTGAGTTCTTGCGCTTACAAAAAAAATGATTTTGAACTCTGGAAGATATTTTGGTAGCATGTTTAATAACTCACTTGCACATCCCTTTAAGTTGTTGAGAATGTGATTTAAAATTTCAAAAAAATGACCGCTACTTCTTATTGCACCCACAAAAATTAAGTACCGCCTGATGCCTCACGCTTGATAGATCCCGGCGCGACTGAAATCCCCCTTCCCCTACGGACGTGGCATAAAAACCGGCTCACCACTTCTATTAGGATATTAGGGTCACACTAAGAATATATATATAATTCAATGTTCTAATCGAACAGTTATAATCAGTATAAAATGCCGTCATTTTCTCTAAATTTATTTGGTATTCTAGCTATCGCTATTTTTTCTAAATTTATCTGGTATTCTAGCTATCGCTACCTGGCACATTAGACTAGAGAGACTAGATAAAGATGATGTTGCATTAACGCCATACCCATGGCTCACATGGCTTACACTATACATCTATGCCTATAGATAATGATGTTGTGGTCCCGAATTAGAAGCCACTGCTTTGTTGACCAAACTTATTGAAGGAGACATGATTGCTACATGGATGCTAGTAAATGTAAAACCAATAGGCCTAAAACCAATCACATTAAAAGAAATTACGATAATAAAACAGAGCTGTCTTTAAATTATCAGATATGGCTCACCTGCATAAAGGTAGGTTGATGTAGATAGATGTGATTCGAGAAAAATTGTATACATGTGCAACCACCAGACTGGAGCTTAGGCTCCTTTAAGTGAAGACACGTTTGAAAAAGAAATTGGAACAACTCTGAAGAAGAAATGTGATCATGGTAACAGTTTTTGCCAGTTTGACCTTGAAATGACCTTGACATGAACTTCAAATTGCTTTCGGATGGTACTCCAGTAAAACACAACACCACACTATGTCAAACTTCATAAACCCAATTATTTATCAATATTTAGCTATGGAAGCCCAAACTAATCTTTAACAATGCTGCATAATTGTAATTTGGCCGTTCAACTGAATATTGAGGAAGGAGCGTAATAAGTGGAAGATATCCTCCTTCCCAAAGGTTGATACTGCCCCTAATGTCCTCAAATGTGTGTGAAAAATACATAGGACGAAGAATATGTAAAAACCAGTCCTTTGTAATAAATGACTCCACAACCACAGTGTGGAAATTTTAACTATTTTCCGACAGTTTGACCTTTAAATGACCTTGGTGTGATCTTGACATGACCTTGGTGTTATGTTAATGATTCAGAACAGTCTCGTCGAGTAGTTGACACACGTTTGGGACACAGAGACAAATCATAGACATTGTAATATACAATTTTCACTACTTTTTGGCTTTGCCAGTGAATATTTTGACCTTTCGAGGTCAATGACCTCTAGAGGTCATCAGAGGTCAAATCCAGTTTACCTCCACATCTAAAAATGACCCTTAGGATATGTTCTACAAGTGGTAGAAATTTCATGCTTTAATCATAAAATGCACAATAGGTTACCTTATCTACTAAACTATGTTTGCTCAGGGCTGATTTATGCATATCACAGCGAATCATGTAACCAGGTAATAATGATCAAATAACGTTTTCGTAAGCTATACCATTTGACACGTGTAAGGTTATCTGTTTTGAATACTGTCTGGCAGCTGGCGTAGTAATAAAAATCATGGATATAGATCTGTATGCCTACAAATAATAGTTATTTTATTTTTTAACCCCTCCACATACTCTAGCCTCTAATTATGTATGACTAAAAAAAAATTGAGGGCCATTAATTTTTTATTTACAGCATGTCCTTCAGACAATTATTTATTTCATGAAAATTCAATCTCAAAATATTTACTTCAAAAACACTCCACCCCCCCCCCCCCCCTGTCGATTGAGTGGTGGCCCCCTTATGACCAATCACAGAATGTCCAGCTTAGCTATTATTCGTTCTCACAAAGACACTACGTAGACTACATGGTCAAATGCTGGATCCGCCATGTCTGTTTTTAAAAAAGGCTATCTATGGATAATCGTACTTGACCGAAAATAATCAGTAAATTTCAATATATAATCACTGAGTAAAATGATTTAAATTATATTATAACCTGATATAATTCAATTTAAAATTTTGTTGCTGTATTCAATTTTGAAAATTATACAAAAAATATTAAAAAAACTCAAAATTTATAAATCAATATCTTTACCGCAAATACCATTGCAGATGCCACCATTTGCGATCTTTCTTTCAAATTTTCCTAGGGGGAGGCCCCCCGGACCCCCCACCGTGTCCGCTGGGCTGCGCGCAGCGGGTATGGGGGCTCCCCCAATTAAATAGCAGCAATGAATTAGGGAAAATCCACTCCCTCCCCGTTTCGGAAAAGCTCTGTAAATCCGTACCCCTAGCGTTGTGCGTACACATGTTCATAACCCTGGCTACGCCCCTGGGAATTATAGATCTATTTCAAGACGATTATAATTTTGTTCTCGCTGCTCATGTAAGCCTATCGCGGGTATGACTCGGCCAGGTGTGTGACTTTGACTTTATTTGTTCTCGCTACAATTAAACATATATTTCTACTAAAAGTAAAACTGAAAACACAGAATAACATCACCACAATGAGCTACAATAACAATATGTCGCATAAACGTTTGCCCATTACAAATAACTTGTTGTTTAGGCTGTGTTGAGGTTTGTTTTCGCTTGTTCTGTTGTTCTCGTTTGTTTTCGCTGTTCATACTGACCGCTCTACCGGAAACAGTTCACTGGTCGAATGTTTACATTTTTTTCCGCGCCTTTTCTAGGACTACGTCCACGTTTTGGGTAATTTCACAAGAAAATGTGTTTAAAAGTTCACTTGCTGAACCTGAAAACAGAATATATCATCGTTGATGCACATTTCCTGAAACTAATCCTGCCGATGAGAAAAATGACACAGTCACAGGTAAGCATTCGTTAGTTTACTCAAATATCGCCCGTGCCAAGCCAAAATTGAAAATCCAAATTGTCGGGGGATGACTCCGGCTCGGCAGTGAGTGACTCACTGACTGACAGTAACGGTGACACTTGATCCGCGGACACTGCCAGCCACTGCACTGGCTCACAGTCGAACACACTGACACAGTCTAAAGATTTAGTAAAGACTATAAAGCGGATTAAAGGCCTAAACTTCTAAAGCTCGCACTTGCAGTTTTTCCGGTGTCACTTTCACGTCACCGCGTCAGTAAGTGAGTGACACTGTGACTCACTGACTCCCACTGACTCAGACTGAGTCTGACAATGACAGTCACATCAGTGGCACACTGTCCCTGCTCTCTCAGAGACGCTGAGTGTGAGTGAAAATAGAAGTCAGATTCACATCAGCTATAGGCTAGTGATTAGGCCCTAAGTCCTAACCACGTCAAGTTTGAATGCAATTTCGCTGTTTTCTCACTCAGAGTCTGTCAATTAGGCCTAGGCCTAGACCTAGGCCTACACCTATTAGTAGGCCTATCAACCAATGCGGGGGGCAATGGCAATGGCACTGACCATGTTTATGAGATTTTACATTTTAGGCCAATGCCTACATTTCACACAATATTTATTCAAATGTTCTACTTCTAGTCATGAATGTGGCGACTAACGATACTTTGAATATTGTGCGATTTTTTCTAGTATATAATAAGCCAGTTGGCCTACTAGACTATAGTTCATACCTCATCGCGAACCTTGTGTTTTGATATTTAACAAATATTTATTGACTAACAATTTTTTTTTTACCCAAGTTATGCTGCGACTAGTATTAGCCTAGGCCTATAATTGCTGACATTTTTCTTAGGGTAGTCACTGCATCACTGAAAATAGTAGGCACTAGGCCCTGAATAAAAATTAGTTGAGAGTTGACTGAGACATCAGCGAAATACATTCACTCTTCTTTGGTTAATATGAACCCGAGTATCATAGGTATCTGGGCATAATTAATTATGTTAGCCTAGTCTAGACTAACGTTATAAACTTATCATTCATGTCATTGTCTGTCCAACAATAGGCTACTATCGATGGATTATTTTTCTTAAAATTACTTTTTGCTATTTTTCATTTTTTGCTACTTATCATTTTCAGGTTGAAACAGCTTTGCAAGTTGATACAGCAACTTCAATTGAGTTGAGGCTGCATGCGGAAATTGTCACTGGAAGTGCTCCTTAAATCTTGGCAACTCTTGCTTGACTCAATTTGACGAAGAAGACTAGTTAGGTATTTATTGTTTTAAACCTTTTTTAACAGACATGTAACTCTCAAACTTTCACCTATTCATAAAATATATTTCTACTGACACCAAGACACTACCGGTAATATGTCATTTCACAATATAATGTAATTTAATTCACATGTAATGCTTCATTATTCCAATAGATACATTTTAGTAAAATTATTATAGCACATTTATGATATGAACTTCATTTGAGCTAAGTACAGTATTTAAAATTTATATGATTTGTAAGGATATAGACTACTGTATAATATGTATGCCTATAATATAAGATATGAATAAACAGGTGGATAAAAATGATGGTTCAAAATGTCAAATGTCTTTTGTTTTTACATTTGGCAGGTACCAAAGAATATAGTGATTTTGTTCAGAAAAGATCAAATTCTCACTGCAAAATGGCATGATAGTAAATATGTGCAGCTGCTAGCAATCTGACATTCCAGACTAGGAAACAAAAAAGTCACTAAATATGTACAGTAAGGTTAGTATCATTAGCGCAGGTTTAATTGTAAACCTAACCATATTCCCATTTCATAGCCCACCACAAAAAATATTTGATTTTTGTCATACTCTCTTGTTAAATTGTCTGATATATCCTGCAAGTTGGAATCATGAAATAATCACTATATAAAAAACAAGCAAATAACATTTTTTTCTTTTCTTCATTTCTTTTTTTTTTGTTATTCACTGTCCTTCCCTTGTTTAAAATAGACACTACAAACATTACCAGAATAATGGTCTTTATACATGTTATGCAGTTATATTGTTCAATAATTTGTATTTCTGTCATATCCCAGCAGACATAAGATGTTGAATCAATGTTGGTCCACTGTATACAACATCGGACCAGCGTTGAACCAACATTCTTTGTAACCTTAATATATTTATTCAGTGAGATAAGTAAGTGAATTATTCAGTCTCAACATTAGGTATGTACATTTTTAAAATTTCTATCCTCATCCTGTGTGATCATCAGTTGTATCTTAAAGTTACATGCTAGTATTGGAGTATTCGTTTCAAATAGCTATATCAGCAGATTTACAAGTTAATAACTATCACTATTAACAACTGATTAGAATTTCCCAGCATTAAAAAAAAAGTTAAATATTTTAATATCTGAAATTATTATGTTGGATGTAATAGCCTTTTCATTATTGTGTGTAATGTATGTTTCAGAAAATGATACCTGGAGTTGTAGATACTGTAGAAGAAAAGAATGGATGGTGTCGATTTGGATGACCAGATCTACATGACTTCTATTTGTTGCAGTGCACAGGAGTGTAAAATTGTGGACAGACTATAGTATAATTTTGTGGTCACTGGCGTATGATATAACTTTTTGTACACCAAATCACAGAATAATCAGAGGCTGAATGAAGGAAGATCTTCTAAGTCTCAGTACACTTGTATCCTGAATAATTAATTGAAATGGATGAGGTCAATTTTGGATGGCTATATGACTATTTGTTAAAGTACACAACTGTGACATTGTGGGGAGAAGCTTGTCCATCCTCTGGGCTATGCTAGACTATAGTATAATGTTGTGGTCACTGGTGTATAATAAAACATTTTATACCTCAAATCACTGAATAACCAGATGCTGAATAATTGTATTCTTAATTTGTGTACAAATGTATCTTGAATAATTCATTAGAAAAACCCCAAAGTCTACTTAACATATTTTAGCAAAATTTGACCTTCATGTGGCCTTGGTGTGATCAACAATAAATTTCTAAATTGACAAATATTATCTCATAAATGTAATGTTGTTTTGATTTTTTTTAAGTGTGTTGATTGGCATAGGAATATATTTTTATTCAAATTATGAGCAATTTTATCCGCTTGAAGTTGTAGATCGCGGTAGCCTGCCAGACACAAGTTGGTAAAAATAAAATTAGCGCTATCATGGTTCAAATTTCCAACAGTATAAGATAAGCATATCAGTGCACCTTTATGCTAACCAATGTTACTTTTCAGTTTTATTGGATTTGACCTTGAAATTACCTTGAGATGACCTTGCCATGACCTTGGGGTAACACCCATGAAGCCTAATTCCAACCCAGTTAATCATGTGTAAGCCTACTCGGGTTGGACTTCATAACATACATGTATTAAATTAAAGTAAAGACCCTCAGTCTAAACCAGGCAATTATTGTGTTACTTGGTCCTTTTCTTCCATTTCAAACAGGGGGCATATCAGGGTGATTCAATGGGCTATTACCCCTCTAACCCCTTTATTACCCTTTTAACATCTTGGGGTATGCTTGATATACATCCATGTTAGGGTCCAGGTGGGTTTCCTATTTCTTAGGCATATCAAGTGTACAAAATTGTAGCAAAAACAACTCAATTATGCTATTTCCCCCTCTTTTGTGTTGATTTGACCTGCTGTGACCTTGAGATGACCTTGCTATGGCCTTGAGGTAACACCCCTCAGAAGTACAACCCCAACCCATGTCCCCATGTGTACTTTGGTTGGATTTCTTCACATGAAATTGAAGTATTGACCATTGGTCTAAGCACAGCCATCATTTTGTTATTTGGCCCATTTCAGACAGGGATGACATAAGAATGATTTGACGGGGTATGACCTATTTAACTCAAAAATACCCCTGTAACCTCTTGGGTATGCTTGGTATACATCCATGCTGGGGTCCGGCTGGGTTTTAGCCATCATGGGCATCTCAAGTGAACAAACTTGGAGCAGAAACAACAAAAATATGCTTTATTCAACACTTTTGTATTGATTTGACTTTGCTGTGACCTTGCTGTGACCTTGAGATGACCTTGCCATGACCTTGGGGTAACAGCTTTATAAAGCCCAACCCCAACCCTTTGGACCACGTGTGTACACGGTTTGGACTTCATCACATAAAATTAAAGTATTTACCATTGGTCTAAACATGGCAATCGTTTTGTTATTTGGTCAATTTCTGCTATTTCAAACAGGGGTGACATATGGGTGATTTGCTGGGGTATAACCTCTCCAAACCCTATATCACCCCTGTAACCTATTAGGTTTGTTTGGTATTACTCATTGTTGGTGTCTAGTTGGGTTTCAACAATCATAGATATCTCAATTAAGCTAAATTTAAACAAAAACAGCAAAAATAAGCTATTTTCACCCCTTTGTGTTGATTTGACCTTAGTGTGACCTTGAGATGACCTTGCCATGACCTTGGGGTAACAGCTCTATGAAGCTCAACCCCAACCCATGTCATCATGCATATTTGGATTGGGCTTTATCAGAATAAATTAAAGTACCTACCATTAGTCCAAACATGACAATCATTGTGTTATTTGGTCCACTTATGCCATTTCAGACAGGGGTGACATCAAGGTGATTTAATGGGGTATCACCCCTCCAACCCCTATATATCCCCTTTAACCTCTTGTTTATGTTCAGTATGACTCCATGTTGGGGTCTAGGCGGGGTTCTACCATCACATACACTTCAAGTTAACAGAATTGGTAAAAAAAACTATATTTTGCTCTTTTTAGTTGATTTGACCTTGCTGTGACCTTGAGATGACCTTGGGATGACCTTGAGATGACCTTGGGGTAACACCCCTCTTAAGCCCAACTCCAACCCATGTCACCATGTGTAATTGGGTTGGGCTGCATCCGATTTCATTTTTTATGTTCTATGAAACTGTTTTTCTTATATATAAATTTGACAAATTTTGTGATTTCTTGTACAAGTTTACAAGTTATCTTATTTTTAATGGTTACCTTTAAAGACAGTTTTCTCAATAGTACTATGCCAGAAAATTGGGTTGGACTTTTTTGTTTTGAGGAGCTGTATCTTTGGAAATACTCGTCCGATTTTCATACAATTTGTTTTAAAATGCACAGAACATAAAGCGCTATCAGATGGTGTATTTTTTAAAAAAAACTTTACTTTCGAGAAGAGCCTGGTTTTGGCATGTTGCGTCACATATGTGATTGGCCAAAATGGTTATCTTGACCATTCAATCACTTGACCGAAGCTTGTATAGAAGCACTAGGCTACTTGCATGCGGATCCAGCAAACACAATACGTTGGTGTGTTTAAATGTTGGACCAGCGTAACGTCCAACGGTGAGCCAAGATCCTGCTCAATGTTGGCTCATCTTGATTGAGGTAGGCCTAAGCCCAACATTGTTCCGTTGCTGGCCCAACTGTTGTTGTTGGCTGATAGACTTCATGTTCTAATTTGACCGCCGGCCTCTCCCAGAAAACAATATGTTGAACCAATGTTGATTTAATGCTAGCCAAGCATCATGGACGGTGGACAAACATTAAGCCAACATTGGTTCAACGTTTTGGTTCTTTGCTGGGGCGTTCTAATTTGAACACCTGTTCCCTTTTGAACGTTTAATTCAGGTTTTGAACGGTTTGTTCAAAGAAGAACAATTCTCGTCTTTAAACGCCGTCCAGAACGCAGTGTTCATTCCAAAAGAACGGCCAAAATCGTTCAGAACGCACGTTCTGAACGGGAGGCTGGCTAAAAACAATGATTGTCGTTCTGAGCGCTAACCGTTCGAACGGCACATGGAACGGCGTTCGAACGGCCGTTCTGGTTGATTATTTTTACAGGGGTATTAAGACAGAGACCATGGCTATATCAGTATTAGCAAAGCCCTAATTTGGTATGAGTAAAGAATCTATTGCGATTCCTTGGTATGAGTAGCGCGACCACTGACACCAATAATAATATTGACGGTACCGACTGGTCTCCGGCCTGGTGCAGTGACTAAAGCTGCCTGCTTGAAAAGTCGGAGATCATGTGTTCGTCTTCCACTCTGTCATTCAAGTTTTAAAAAACAAAATGTTTCTTCCCTGCTCACTCGGTAAGGATGCAGTATTGTGGGGGCCTCAGACCGCCAGGGCCCGAGTTTCGAATCCTGTGTCTGGAGGTCAGTGTCATCTCATCCATCTCACAATCCTCAGGAGGTTCTCTTGGCCTAGTGCCTATATGTGCACAAAGGTGGTCTGAAATCCCTGTCATTCATCCGAGCGTGATGGGTGAGTGGTCTCTCAGCCGATATGACTGGCCCGTTATAAACACTTATGTATTTTAAGCTTAATTATAACAGAATACTACACTACACTCACAATTACATCCATTTACTGAAAACAACAACATAAATTATGATGAATAAATTATTTATAAATATTTTGAAATTATGATGAATGTCGTGTCAAAATTGTACATTGATCGATATGCAACACTGTCATCCAAAGCCAAAAGGCCCTTAAAGAGCTGAAATATTTTTATAATGCCAAAGATCAAAGGTTGTTATAATTTGAAATAATCATAAAAGTCTTAGTTAGCTCTTGCGGATTCATTTAAATGCCTATGTTATGGGTCTATGGCCATTACAAAATATGGTAACTCTTTCAGTGCGGGAATCAAGTTTGAACGTCAGAATCTGACGTCTACAGACGTCAGATTCTGACGTCCAAAGTCGATCCTCGCGCTGTAAGGGTTAATAACTACATTTTGGTTTTGAAGAACAGAATGATATGTCAATGGCTCCTGTTTCTGTAGAAGTAGGTGATGCGGCTGATGAGGAGATGTGGAAGCAGATTGTTACCAATGAGAGAAGGGCAGCCAAGCACAACATCAGCAGTACCAGCAACCAGTCAACAGCCACTCATCTCCCCCCAGAGATCACCAGTAGTACCAAGGTGGACCCGTATAGAGCTGATGTATGGTATCTGTGAGTGCAGAAATGTAATAATTATGTCGATTTTGATCACACATAATAATATGGTCCTTTATTTAATAAAAGATTTTGCATAGAAATATGCTTTTCGGAGATTAACTGATTATCCAATTGACAAGTTTGACTTATTTTTAAAATTATTTCTCACCTGTTCAGGTAGCTATATAGTAGTCAACGGTAACTTGCAAATCATCACTCAGAAGATTCAATTAATTGTCGTATTTGTTTCACAATGCTGAATATATTTGTTCTCGGAGCCCTTTCAAACCTAAACATTTAAATGTTATTGTGGATGATTGCTAGTAGTAGTACTTTTTGCCCCCATCTGGGGAGGGTCATTAGGGATCTGTTCCGTCAGTTGCATGCTGTATGGCATGGTACGGAAGCCCTAGTCTACAGCAATCATCCAAGGGAAGCTGCAGACTCCTCGTATCTGGCCATAATCTTCGAGCGGATTGCCAGTGGCGTACCTTGGTTCCTCCGCTCAACTGCTGTGCTGATGCAGCTCTCCCATCAGTGCTGGCGCTGGTGTAGGCTGTGGTAGCCTTAAATAACCGGCAATAGCGGGGTTTCAGCAATTAAATTGCACAGCGAAATCAAAGTCTCCGGCCGTCTGGGCATGTCTGGGGGAATATCCCCTAGACATGCCCGGAACCCCTTATCGGGCGAGCGAAGGAAAACGCTCCCAATAACCCACCATGCCCTACCCCACCCTCACATCATCATCTGTACATCATTCATCTCATCAACTGACTAAAACGTTTTTGTCGTATTACAATGCCACTTAAAAGACCATATTTTGTTCCGAAAAGTGACGTAAAGCAGTGATTTACTACTACTACTATTAAATATAATTGTAAAGTTGGTCGTTTATAACTGATATTATCATTATACTGATATTTGTGCCTTATAACAGGGGTGTTGTGCTGCATGGCATGCTCACTGGAACGCTGCCATTTCTAGATCCACCCGATGATTACCAGGATAACGTAACCATGGAGCGATTCAAATTCCCCGACAATGTATCCCAAGGTGATTGAATATGTTCGGTCTGATCTTGTCTAACCAGCTGATAATGCCAGTGTAAATTGTACTTCAATTAGACGTCAGGGCTAATGAAAACAATTACAATACTAGTGAACCGTCCTACACACCCACCTGCAAGTTACAATACCTATTTGCTCTTGTTATTGTAGACGCTCGTCATCTGTTGAGACAGATGTTGAAGAAACGACCCGATCAAAGATGTTCGCTGGATGGGGTGATTGGTCATGATTGGCTCCATCCACAGCCTAAGGTAAGTAGTGATGCCTCAATCTTAGTGATGCGACACACTGCAGACACGCTCCATGCCTATGGTGGGTCTGTGAGGCTGACACAACATTAGCCAAACATCTCGTGTTTCCTGGGATCGCGTTAGTTTTAACCGATGTTTCTCTGGTAAGAGTGGTTGCTAAATTTATATGCAAGCTATTTTAGTGTAAAATGTGCTCATCATACTATGTGTAGAAAAAAACTGCGAGTCTGTCAGCTCTAGTCACAATGATGTTAAAACATATCTTGTATTAACACTTTTAAGGTTTGTTATGTTGTTTGATTTTTGTTTTCCACCCTCGAGTTCGTATGAAGCTTATTCGCAAAATATTCCATCCTATGATGATAGTATTTGTTTTCAGTTTCTCATGAGTGTTCCTCAAGTGGACCACTGCAGTTTATGTGAGCCTGTGTGGCCTCTCACCAAGCATCACCTCGGCAAGCCACCTATCACAACTGGTAACCTTTATGAGATCCTTTAACCTTTACAATATTCATTTTCTTCTTACGTGTGCAAGATATGACTGAGCACAGTTTAAGGCACACGTTCTTTGTGCTTGGGTAAAAGTCAGATGGACCATTTAAGAGTTCAACTGAGCATGTATATATCTCGATCTGATCTATGCAGCAGGTACCATGTTTACTGAAATATTCTACCCGTACATCGCACATTCGGTGCAATCACCTCAATTTAAAAAAAAAATACTAGAACAAGAGTTACCAAACTCCGAGGCCCGGCTTTAGTCTGTTTGAGTGCTCTAACAGAACAGTGTATTGGTCTTCCTCATGGGTCAGAATCCTAAATGTTCAGGATATAGCAATAGATTGTTCATTAGTAAAATATCTGATATAATTAAGGAAAGAACCAAGGAGACAAGAAAAAATATATCGTCAACGTGTATTTCCTCCACCACCATCGCCGGTGCTGGTCAACATTCCCTTAAAACTTGCCTACGATCTACCTCGTACAGAGGATGTAGGCCTACCCAACAAATTCCGGTTCAATGTTGGGTCAGCGTCGCAGCCCATTGCTAGATCAATGCCGGCAAATCGTCTACAACGCTGGCCCAATACTAAGACATCACTGGGTCTGCTGTATACTTTGCGCAAACACGTGGCATTTAACCAATGCTGTTTCAATGTTGACCCACAGTCATCGAAGCTGGCCCGACATTGAAACAACATTGGGTGATTGTACAGTGTTTTCTGACTGCTGTATGCGGGTGACTATGCAGGTGACACTTTCCATCCCGGCGCCACAAACACCAGATAATAAGATACATTGGCCCAGTGCTGATGTAATGCTAGGCCCTTGTCTACGACGCTGGGCCAGTTTTATTCCAATCAAAACATTTTAAGCTTCAATCACTATATTATTTAGTCGTGAAGGTATATTTTTTCTGATCACTTTTTAAAGACGAAAGTACTTAACCTAAATACCTCAAACATTATATTCGGCATGTTCATAAGGACTAGTGTACAGAAATGTCATTCGTTTCCCACACACAGCACCCATCTTTCCGCTAAATAGGACACGAACTCAGGCAAAATAAACTTAATAGGCTACCGGCCTAATGACAGGGATATCTTTTCAGAATGTGGTGAGATGAAGCCTGGGAGAGCACAAACCGCAGAATGCAGTCCCCTCACAAATAAGAGTGCGAAGAATATTATTACATCCACCCCAGAGCTACCCATTGAATGCGTGAAGAGCAAAGATTTCGTTGGCCAAACTGATATTTCTTCTATCCAGTGGATGTCGGCTGAATCTAAAGATGTCAATATGGGAGACAAGGAACCAGAAAAACAACAAGCACATGACGTGTGCCCTCCATCTCAGTGTGATTACAACGTGGGTGCTGATCATTTTCCAAGTAAAAACGATATGGCTGATTTGACCGGAGAAGAACGCGCTGTGATTGAGGAGATTAAGGAGACACGCGATGCGGGTGTGAACACCTGCTGTGTTAACACATGTCATCAATGTGGTGTCATCCTCAGCGCATGTGGTAATTTCACCACAAGATCAAAGTCCGCTGAATATTCCTCAGACATTTCAGGGGTGCCCATCGTACAGGTTGGATCACCCACATCATCTGTGACAGACAGTTCCACCATGCTGTGTGACACGCCCACGTCACAGGCAGCAGATGAGAAATGGGTTGAAAGGGAGATTAAAAAACATCGTTTAGAAGAAATATACGAAAAAGTTGCAAAACTCAAAACTATCAAATCGCAGAAAAATGCACAGAACAATCATGAAGCATCCATGGCAAAGAATGTCTCACATCATAATACACGTACGATGGAACCGGGTACTGCATTGAATCCTGCCTCACAAATCGACAGGTGGAATCCTAATATGTATCACAGTCATGAAAGTGATGCGGATGTATCGTCACCGTCATTCATGGCAGTTTTGAAAGCTAGACCAAGTGCGATAAGCCCCGATCTACTTCACAAAAAGCGGATGGATCAGATTAAAACCAAGAACAATCTCCGAGAAGAAAGCTTGAGAAAAACAGCTAGTTGTGCGAAATGGCTAGGTCCCACAACACATATAACTGGATTGGATGATTTACCCACCAATAGAAAATGTTATAGCTGTTTGTTGAATTATAAACATAGTATCATTGATGCAATGCTACCCAAAACGGAAGAGCCGTTTGATGCAACGCTGGACTGTGGAATTCCAAAGCCCAACACCAAAGTGCCAAGTGGTGTACTTGTAAGGGAGGATAGGCAGCCTGTTAATGGTCCATCACCAGATATTCCCACCTGTAGCAGTCGGACGGTGTGCCTACGAGTCACACCTGGTACTGCCCTACACAGACCATCATTTGTTCCTGCTCTAGATTTGTCCATGGCTTTCTCAGATGAAGACACCAGAGTGGTTTACTCTGATGACACTGAGACACCATCAACAATTCATCTGGTAAGTGGCTGGTTTGGTTGACCAAGCATGGTTGACCAAGCATGACATTGTTTAATCTTTCTAATAAGCGAGCTGGACTTTTAGTTGTAACTCGCGGACGAAGAGATTTGGCTTAGGTACATAGATCTACAAACCTAATAAGAGGTATATTATCTGCATTTAGGCTTCACACGTCAGTTCATCACTTTACTGGAGACCTCGCCCACTGCTTTAAATGTATGTATCAGCCTATGTAACTTGACTTAACGACGTATTTTGTTTGGTCAAAGCATAATAATTTACTTTGGTCAGATAAACTGGCTTAGAAAGGCAAACAGCATTATCTGCCTACTTGAACAAGACATCGATACTGTAATATACCTTTGCAAGACACCATACGTATATTACAATGTAGCAGGGCTGAGTAAATTATGTTGTAGTATAACACCACTATAAACAAACTGAAGTATTAGAAATTTTGATTATTAGGTATTATTATCGAAAGGCCTACATGTATAGCGCATGGTCGCATATATGCACACATTTGTATCTATTATTAATCCCTTAACCGCCAAATTATTTAATTCGAATTTTCACCCACTTGAAGTTGTGTCTCGCTGACGCGATCCACAACTTCAAGTGAGTGAAAATTATTCGGATTGTACAAAATTGAGGGTAACTATTTTCAAATCTTGCTGATTAATGTCACGTTTTATTTTCAACATGTGTAAAAGCTGATATGCAATGTGCTATTAAAAAATGTCAAAAAACGAATATAATCGGTACCGACAGTTTAACCCTTTAACCGCCAAATTATTTAATCGAAATTTTCACCCATTTGAAATTGTGTCTCGCTGACGCGATCCACAACTTCAAGTGAGTGAAAATTATTCAAATTTGACAAATGGAGGTCAACTATTTTCAAATATTGCTGATTGATGTCATATTTTATTTACCATGTTTAAAAAGGTGGTACTTAATGTGCTAATAAAAAATGAAAACCCAAATATATGCGACACCGGCGGTTAAAGGGTTAAGGGCGATCAGGATGTAAATGGTGGCATTTACACCCTGTCATTTGAGAGCTGCTAGCTAAAAATAAATGCATACATGGTGAATATTAGTGTCATCATTTTGAGTAAAAGCTAAATTATTGCGATAATATTAAAACTAGCGTGTGTTTGGTTAGGCAATGTGTCAATTTACATCGTCATTGTACATTTTGAGCCCTACTCGGGCTAATAATTCCCACCTCTTGGATGAACCTCAATCATCAACAGCAGTTGGGACCTATATATTTGTATTGCATAGTGCTTACAAATATCGCTTAATACAATTGTTTTAATTAGGTTGCCTAGATGTAATCATCGAGACGCAATCAGATAAAACACGTTAAATATAATGTTTGGTTGAGTTACAGCATAACAGCTAGAAAATATATGTTAATGTTACACTTTATACTAATTATCAACTTTTTTGTTCCCTAGGTTAGTCCGGCGTCACATAAAACCACAGAGCATCATTTGGAAATGCCTGTAGGAGAACAACATGCAATTACATTTCATCAAGTATCAACTGATCAGGCAGACACATGTAGAGCGAAGTGTTCTACATCAAGTGATTCTATGTTGGAAATTGAAGACCAAATATCTAGTAAAGCAAGTCATGTGGAAAAAAGTATTCAAAAACCATCTACAAATAAACTCTTCAAGATGATCTTGTCCTCGTCATCACGAGTACGTCGTAGAAATGGCTCTCCTAAGAAGACTAATCTTCGCCGCAAAAATAAATCCAATCAGCTCACTACGAAATCAGCACATCACACCCGAGTGACGTTCTCAGATAAACAAACGTTCAAGCAGAACAAGTCTTGCATAATTAAGCCTGAAAACAAAACGGTGATGTCACGCCGGTCTAGTAGTTTCGGTCGTCGTGGCTGTGATCGTCGGCTCACGTCTTCGTTGACATGTTCTAGTCGTGGTGATCAGATGTGTGTAAGCCAGCAGCAGCTGAGCAGTAAGTCTCCCAGCAAGAGACACTGCTCACCACCACCAAGAAGGTCAAGCATGGATGGTTATGTTCACTCAAACAGGGAAGGTGGACATAAG
Source organism: Flabesymbios commensalis (assembly GCA_964017125.1). Lineage (NCBI taxonomy): Eukaryota > Metazoa > Annelida > Polychaeta > Terebellida > Flabelligeridae > Flabesymbios > Flabesymbios commensalis. Next base: position 37,434,447 of record OZ024906.1, on the reverse strand, counting down.
AAATGGTCACCACCCCCGTTAAAGCCCAGTCAAGCTAGTCCATTTAAAAGAATCACCAGCCAGAGAAAATATGCCACTGACAATGATCTCAGAAAAAGTGTTAATGATCGTGCCCCATGGCGATTGTAAGCATGGTAAACTTGATGTGATAGCAATGTAGATCAATTTGAGTACAGCAAAACATATAAGCAAATAGAGCGAGCATAGGCACCATAGTATTCAATTTACATTTGAACTACATGTGTGGTTCGCTGCCGGGACACACAAATTCAAGACGTGAGTGGAATTATCTAGATTAGACCAATATTAGCGGCGAGCTTTTTTAAGTCTTGAGCTTTTTTAAAATCTTCCTGATGAAACTCAAGTTCCAACCGTGAAGGGTACCATTAAAAGCACCACTTGTAAGGATTTCAGTCGTGATTGGGGCTTGAAAGGTTGAATGCTAATATGTTTTTAATAAATATAATTATTATGGGACGCTTCAAAGGCATTTGATCCTATTATGAAAAACTGTATGCAGTCCCGTATGACTTAATATTATTTACAGGAATACAATAATTATTGTTAAGATTCTACCACAAAATATTCATGATGAATAGATTAACCCTGTCGATAACATTTATAGCTGTCTTTATGTATTATATTGGCACGTCAGATGACATGTGCTGGGCAATTTTATTAAAAACAAGAATGTAAAAGGGTTGGTCCCAAGTCTTTCAAATAGAAGTAATTTCAAATTGCTTATAATTATGATAGTTTATAATTTTGACTAGTTTTAATTTTTAATCATTTCACCGCTTTATGTATTATTCTGGACACAATCTCCTTTCAAACCGAATGATATCGAATTATATATCAGCTAGATATATGTCATCACAGAAGCAAATGAATTGTTGTATTTTTGTTTTCATATTCATGGTGAACATAGATTTTACCCCCGCATGGTGAATAATAGTCATGTGATATTGATATCAGATAAATAAAATTAATTAAATGTGCACGAGAAAAAATCGAAATAATTGTGAAGTGAGTTTACTTGAGTTTTTGAGCAACTATTAATTTTAATGGTGGTTATTTTCCCCAACAAAAAAAAAACATCATCCCAGTGGTGTCTCAGTGTTGAGCCAAAATAATTAAACATTAATCCTTTCGGAACCCGGTGTTTTGTCTTCATTCCATCCACCTGGAACTCGAATGAAAATACTGATGCCTTCTGATGCCCACAATTTTACAAAATGTATTTCTTATCGTGTGGGTGTTTGGATTACTGAGCTGTTGACTCCATGTCGTCAATCACTCCTCGTCTTTTCTAAAACTAACCATTGGTCAAATGATTGATCTCGTTGGGGTGCGTATTACCATTAAAGCGCTAAATTAATTTGTGAAATAACATTGCAACCAAACGGGGCTTTTTCCTTTTGAAATCAGCATAAATGTCTTATTTGGCCCTTTCTGATTCATTTGAATACCTATGTTATGGGTCTACGGCCAGTAGAAATATTTTATTTCTTACAGTGCGGGGATCGATTTTAGACGTCAGAATCTGACGTCTACAGACGTCAAATTTTGACGACCAAAGTCAATCCCCGCGCTGTGAGGGCTAATTGCTTGTCACACTCCTATGTACCACTGACTATTGAAGAAGAGCAGCAGGTTTTTATGTTGTTACCTTGCAGTTGGCATGCTCAGATAAATTTAGAACAAATCCAAGAATAGCAATGTAGAACATTGATTTTGTCTGCTCACACTATTTATCTTTTTGATCGTATGATAAATTTAATATTTATATGTTTGAAAATGACTTTATATCCAGTTCCATACTTAACCTAAATTAAATTAATTAAGTTAAACTTTCCAGGAATAACGAAAACATGATAACACTTCTTTCATCATATTGTACTCATACTCGATCATCTCATGTTGAAGCAAATTGTCTCTGTCATCAAAATCCCTTAAATCGAATATACTGCCTTAAACGCCATAATATGCACCCTGCCTACTTTTAAGTTGGGCAGTTCTGCTTACTCGAAAAGTGGACATGTTATGAATATTGGCGTTTCACGACTTTTTTAAAGCTATACCCCACTCGATGTATGTTTATGGTTTTAGTTGTACCCCCGTTGCCTCTTTTTCTGTAAGGTGCTTTCTGGGTACAGATATGTCCCGCTGTTCGTATGCAGTGGACTACTCCTTTAATATACGGCTGTATCGAAGCGATATGAGTAGCGCTATATTTTTGAAGTAGAAATCATCTGCGATTGTCGTTCATTTCTAGAGAGATGTGTCTTGAGGAAAGTTCTCATCCGCATCCAGCAATCGTCCTGAGCTCTGGCGTGAGGCAATGGTTTACCTCCCCACAGCACAGAGCCACCTGAAACAGATAGAGCAACAACTCAAGTTGGCGATAGCTATCAAATCTCATGGATATGAGCGTGAGGTGCACATTCGCTATGTTAGTATTGTAGACACTTGAAATAATAGTGACACATTACAAATCGTGCGAATAATTATCTCGAAAGGATGATTCATTAGTTGATTAATCCAGTCCCTGTATTATGCACGAAACCGTTCCTTCTTGGCCCGTATATATATATTTTCAAGCACGTGTCAAACTAAATGAAATGCCATTGATATTAATATACACATTTTTCACCATTTGAAGCTGGAAATTGCGTTGGGAGTTCAAGCTTCAAATTAGTTGAAATGTCCAATGACAATTAAAGCGACACAATCAGGCCAAAAATCCTTCAAAAGTCAAAATTAAATTTTCGCTTCTTGATATGTCCATAATATGTGAGTCTTTTAAATTTTGGGTTGCTGTGGCAACGTTGCGAGCGTGCCGAAAGCCCATTCATCAGTTATTCGCCTAATTCTTACTCTGGACATGCATGCCCGAAATTAAATAATTTTGGCCTGAGTGTGTCGCTGTAAGTCCCGCTTTCCATGTGAGCAGAAACGTGCGCGAGTACACGCGCGAGAAAACGCGCACAGACATTAAACTAGTGGGAGTGTTTCCATATAGCGCGTTTCAGCGAGCGTGCTGATGGTTCCAGTGAAATTCCACATGGCATGACGTCATTTCCGCAAGCTTTAAAATGGCAACTGGAAACATTGCAAACTCTACTCTGTTATAAGTATAGAATGCAGCGGAATCGCCATCGCATAATGCAGATGGTTAGGGCCAGCCAAGAGAAGAGAGAACATAGATTCTGGGTGCACGAAATTTTGAGGAGGAGATTAGAAAAAGGTGCCTATTATCATCTGGAGAGGGAGCTACAGTCCGATGCCGAAAACACCGTCAATACTTCCGAATGTTGATTAACCTTTTGACTGCTACTGCTCAAAATGAAATAAAAAGTAAAGATCCGCGGTATAGGCCCTAGGCTGATTCTGTTATACCACGCTATATGACGATCTTGTTATACCGCGGCAGGCTTATTTTTTGACGATCTTGTTATACCGCGTTAGGCCTATAATGATCTTGTTATACCGCAGTATTAATGATTCTGTATTCTGCTAATCCGCGCGATAACGATCCTGTTACACCGCCGTATACATGATGATCCTGTTATACCACAGTATTTAAGCGATAGGGCCTATGTGATCAACATGCTACCGCGGAATAGAAATAGGTCATATTAGTTTTTCTGCAGCGAAATAAAACTATTTTAGTTAATTAAAGTGCCTGACCACTATGCAATCATCGTCCGGTATGTGCTCATTTAAACGAAGGGGACTATTTAGCACCAATAGCCTGATTGAGGAATGACACGTAGATCATTGTTCCTGTTTTACAACTCACCTGTGCGATGTTATGCTTGTGCAAGACCACAGCAAGGAGGACAATAACAATTTGTTGCGTGTAGGCCTATCTAACACATTTACTAAGTAGGGGACTACACATTTTGTCTCTTTAATCACCGCTGGCACATTCCAGCAAACACGACACGTTGAAAAAATGCTGTTTTAATGTTGGCACAGAATGAAGTATGGGGGAGGGGGTGTTATATAACCTTGTTTTCACCGAGTGCGTTTCACAGATAGGCCTACTTCCAATGGGCACTCTCACGATGTTGATCCAGCATTGAAGCAGTGTTGAACTAAACTTGCACAAGCACACAAAAAAGCATACATCTATTGTGACCTAATGAATCATACATTCTGGGAAGCGAGAAAATTCTAGCAAATCTCGTCCGTGTATATACGACTCAAAGCCCACCCTCTCACTATACCTGTCAATCAGCTTAAAAGGACTGGCCCAGGTTAAAATCATAAAAAAATCGGTGATTTTATTTTGGCTTCTTTATATGACCATATGATGTAAACATGTCCATAGACTAGAACTGCAAAAGTTTTTTTAATTTTTCTGCTGCACACTTACCAGTTAGGCTAGATATAGAGACGAAATGCCTGATTTCTAATTATTGACAACCATGTCAAAAATTAGAAATACGGGAATTTCGTCTCTATATATAGTCTAACTGGTAAGTGTGCAGCAGAAAAATTAAAAAACTTTTGCAGTTCTAGTCTATCAAAATGTTTACATCATATGGTCATATTAAGAAGCCAAAATAAAATCACCGATTTTTTGATGATTTTAGCCTGGGCCAGTCCCTTTAGAATACACATTTTTTTTCACGAAATAGAGGAGCGTATTTGCTATTAAAACGTCTATACTACTACTCTAATCACGCCCATAGCGTGCACAGGGTCGGTGTAGATCCTTTCCAAGTGACATTCCGTTCTAACGTCGCACTTCAATCTGTTCACTACACATGGAGTGGTTTCATGGAGCACAATACACGGAAAATACCCCCACTGCGACGTCACACTGGCTGGATGACTCTTCGATCGCGCGCGAGTGGCAAGACGCGCGCGTTTCAATCGATCCTGGATCGACTTTTTTTCCCGCGCGCGTTTAGCACGCGCGCTGAAACGCGTTCATGCAAATGGTACACATTGTTTGTATTAAAGTGACTTTTCAGTAGACAGACACGCGCGCGTTTCTGCTCTCATGGAAAGCGGGCCTAACCCGTACAACGCTGAAGTATTTATGTTTGAGCCATGGAGACCAAAGGCTTTTTTTAAATTTGAAATTATCATAAATCTCTCAGTTAGCTCTTTCCCCTTCATATGAAATAATTATGTTATGGGTCTATGGACGTTAAACCCTGACGTCTATAGTCGGTCTCCGCACTGAAAAAGTTAAGCATGACAATGGGTGATACAAATATTATTCTCTTTAAAATATGAGGAGATTTACTGCCTGCAGAATCACTTTAGCTATAACAGATAGATATTATGATCAGACCGAATAGCAGATGATATGCCTATATTGTTTCTGCTGACCTGGCATTGGACTGAAAGAGGCGACACAATTAGGTGTGTGAGGGGGCTCCAGCAAATGTCCGGCACCGGGATACACTACACGCTCACATAGGTGACTTTTACCATTCTGTAATACACATAATAAAGTGATACTTACTATCCTGTTATAAACGATTTGAAAAGTGGCACTTACTGTACCATAATAGACAACATAAAAATGGTATTTAACATTCGGTAATAGACAGATTACAAAATGACATTTACCATTTTGTTCAAAACAGATTAAAAGTCAGATTTATTGTTGTGTTATCAGCTCATAGATATAATAAAAATCATATTTACTATTCTGTAATAGTCAAAGTAAACAGTGATACGTACCATTGTGTAATAAACATAATAAAAATGAGATTTCCCATTTTGTAAGCTAGTAATAAACAGTTAAAATATATCACATTGATCATTATGTAAAACAAGGATTAGAATGTCCTGTGTCATTTTGTAATACTAGTATACCGAATCCCCGCTCATTTATAACCGTGGACTGAAGACTGAAAAGGTACACTTATTCATTGTTATCAAAACATATACCGCAGCCATGTAATTGTCTAGTTCAGTCTAGTTTCATCTAAGATCAGCTAGTTCCTTTCGGCTTTTAAGAATTCGACATGTATCGTTGTATGATAAACATCTAGTTATGACCTGTGCAGTTTCCCGTTTGCACGCGAATTATCAAACAGAAATTTATAATAACGTATAACTTGATGTCAGTTTTGTTTAAAATATCAGAACTTAGTGATAGGGGTGTACTTAGTTTTCGAAAACAAGTGCATGCACTTATATTAGAACAGATAATTATTTCGAAACACCCCTAACATTATGCCATTTTCACTTATCAGTGCATGCACGTTTATGCGCGGGGATACACTACAGATAGCTTGAATGTGGACAATTAATCACCTTGTGTATATATTAAAAACTAGAAATGACCCTAAAAATGTTTCGTGATTGATATAAATGCTATAACATAGTATTTATTAAATATATTGTGAATAAAATATTGTGGATATAAAAATAACTTTTTCCTACAGCTTCCATCCTGTCCATAATATATTGCGTGTTTTCTCCACCAATACATTCATCATCTCCAGATGTCACCAGCAACATATGCGCATCTATTTCCTCCACCTGTACAATAATGTATTATTTGAGTGTATATTTACGCCAAGACATATAGATTACAGCGGTGTTACTTTATTTTTGGCATGCACATACATGCTCACAATGCAATACTAGTACCAACTATGCTGTACATAAATCAGATGCAGATCAACGGATACACATTGTCATGCCAGCGCGATGCGCGTATTCATCACATAACACATACGATTTATGCTCGCTGAATATGCGTTATAAGTGTGCTATAGTTGTAACACAACCTAAAACAGATCAAATCAATTTCATCATTATGAACGCGCTTATTGATTGAAACATCTATGATCCCAAATTGTGCAAGATATCGTACTAGAGATCAAAATAACGTTTGATATATGCGAATCACAATCTGCCAAGTGACTGTGGTGTGTTTCTGCTATGACAGCATGTGTATGCTCATAGTTATCAGATTATATGCCCGTACATTTTATTCAATAAATAGCTTATCCAAAGTATCTGACCATTTATAGACATTAATATTTAAAACGAAATGTTCCTGATAAATTCAATAGGTGTCTCTCAACACAAAATGGGTTCATTATCGTATTGTTTATTAGTTGCATTAGCATATTAAGCTTGATTGAATACGCGAAATTTATTGTAAATGCGTTACCTTGCGAATAAAGATCGCGTCATTTGTCAGTGGTGACTTAGCTACCTGGTAATAAACACACATTACCATGATTACCTGTTACATCAAATGAATCACATACAGTATACATGAGATTTAAGCCAATTCTGGCCCATCATCAGTTACGATCGCCTGAAATTAGGCCACCATTGGCTTGCCGTCGCATATTTGCTTGGTAGTTACGACGAGTATCTTCTTCGTTGGACCAACATTGTACAAATGTTATACAAATGTTTTGTGTTTACTTGGTATGTGGATTACTCACAGGCATAGCACATTCTTCCTTTTGTTGGTCACTAAATAAAGTCATTGCTTGTTTTATCCATATTGAACCGTCCTTGTAAGAAAAGTTTAGCCCAAAAAAGCTGAAACAATAACATAACCACGATGCTAATAATTATAGCACTTGTGATGTGCTGCATGTTACATTTTTATGGTATATAAACACAGATCATGTTATATTACCATAAAACTTATATTCATATGTTATTTACCTAAATCATGCAAGATCACATTTTGTTATAGAAAATCAAATGCGTTTTATTTCATGTGTTGTATAATTGCTCACTTTGAATATAAATTATCCGGTCATTTGCCAATATTAGGAGCATGAATTAAAAGAATAAAATTGGAAAAAAGGTCAATGGTACATTTCATCTATCTAAAAAGTTGATGCATTAAGATTCTTCCACAGCATCCTTGAATTCAGGAATAGGTTTTAAATACATTCAGGATAAGCTGATAATGTAGGGTCAGTGTAGTAGGTGGTGGACCATTCTTAAACCAATATTGATACGGGCCCTTTTGGACTACTACAGTAGCCTATGTATTTTGGACTACTACAGTAGCCTATGTATCTTTAGCATCTGAACAACAATATTAGCACACTAAAGCACAGCCTCCCTTTATTTACACTTCGTTTTACACTTAGGATCTCAACGTCTAATGCATATGATGTATCCCAACTTGTAATAGAAGAGCTGCAATTCAATGCTCTGCCTGCGCTCTGAACAATGACCCAGTGCTGCATATTTTCATTGCATAATCACAAAAACACTAGTGATTAATAGAAAATCGACAGTTACGTTCAGTAAGGGTATTTAATTTCAAATACATTTATACAATTTTGTATTTGTATTCGTATCCAAGATTATATAAAGTATTCGCTCATATTTGATTATATTTCGTCCCCTTGGATATGAAAGGGTGTAATATGGCCGATTCACCCTTTCATATCTAAGGGGACGGATTGTATTTATCTAATACTCACCTCGTACAAGGGAATGTGACACCTTTGTATGTGCTTTCCATCACTGTAACATGATGTGCTCCGTTTATAAATACAACCGCTTTCACCTATATATATCATGTGTGAACATAAAATTTTAATTAAATTAAGTCATTCTAATCATATATTACAATATATATTATTATCAATATATAGGGCACGGTGTCATACCATACGTGTCTGTCGAGCGTAAATGATAGCAGCAGGGCGTAAATAAGCATTCCCTTAAAGCCATGCTTGTAAACTAATAGGCATTATGGTGGATGTGTTTTAAAAGGTATATTAGGATAATAATCATTAATGTAATAGTACTGTTTAAAACAATGGTGTGTATTTGGTGAAAATGTGTTTGCAGCCGGCCTTGGAAAATTTGGATCTTACCGAATAGGGTTAGATAATACTGGCACAAATTATACAAAAAGGGCTTAATTCGACATATTTCCCTCCAAACACACATTATTGTTATATTACAAACATATTATTAAATATATTGAAATACATGTGTATAAGTCAAAAGAAGAGCTACATCACAACAGTCTTTCTCTGTAATTATCAGAGTAACGTTTACCTTTTTACAAACATACGCTGTAAGCATGGCCATTTCTGCTCCTTTAGACGTCCCTATCACTCCAGCGCCATCTTTGATCACACGTGACTGTCTGAGTAACCACTCTACGGCCGTCTGAAAAATGTACACTTACATAGACCCGTGGTGGGATATCTAATCTAGTGTACTCTTGTACTATCTATCTCTACCCATCTCTTGTTCATTATTATTAAAACAGATTGCTAGAATTTGCTTATACATTACAGTATAATACTCGATAATAATACGTTTTACTATAGATGTTTATAGCTGTATAATTTATAACTCGAAATCTTTAATTTAGTACCTGAAATTATTTTACTAGTTAGATTTATTTTGAAGAAATTGAAAACACAGCAGTCTAACTCTCCCATGTGTATCAATCTCCATCTTTTGATTTGATACAAATAAAATACATGCCTAATATATTTCCTATACATCCCACTGACCTCAAAATATCCCAAGTCTTCTCTCATGCCGTACGCATCCAGATTGATATATTCCAAAGCCAGAGTGGCAAACCCCCTGGCCGCTAAAAGAGCTGCTCTATGTTCCACAGTGCCCCCTATTCCTCCAAACATATCTACCACGCCCGGATATGGACCTCCATCTAAACAGAAAGGCCTACTTTATATGTTATATGTGTGTTCCTTTGTCACACATCCCTTTCTCTACAAAAAATGTCCGATTGGTTATGGATGAAAACTGATGGCTCATTTTATCCGGCGGTGTATATACAGTGTTCCAAACTGCTCAAAGGCCTGGAGTGCATAGTGCTGTATATCGCTACTCTGCATTATAATGACCCATGAGGTCATTTGAAATAAAAGTCCCGGCTTCGGGCTTCCTTCTGTCGCGATATTGCCATGATTTTGCAGAAAGCGATCTGTCCTTAGCTGATAGATAAACTGATAAAAATGACTAAATTCTACACTACTTTTTTACTGCAAACTATACAGTAAAATAATGGCAACTAGGGTGCCCGTATTTTATAGTTATGAACTATAAATATTGTAAATTGTAATGTATAATGTGTAGATTAAACAGTTATTTACTGCAAGTAAGAAATTGTAAAATGCGGTACTTTTTTACTGAAGATAACCCTAAACTATATTTAGTAAAATACCATTATCTTTCTGGTAAAATTTGTAATAACATAATTATACAATACGATTTGCTGGCAAGATATAATTGTAAAATACTGTAGGCCCTATATCTACAGTACAAAAACATCTAATTTACTATTGCAAAATACTGCACTTTCACGAAATGTTAATGTAATTTCCGGAAAATGCTGTGATTCAATGTTATGACGTAGGCCCGAAACGCTACATGTATAATCTTAACACGCTATTTATTACAAATACAATAGATCAAAGTTTGTTTCTGCAGTCTGGGAAAGTCTGGGAAAAAAACTTATATTTTTTAGATAAAAAATCATTATTATATGTGTACTTGATTGTATGTGTGGCAATTGAGAATGAAGACAAATAGTAATAAGTATATAATAATATAGTTAATTACAATATTTTCAAACCAAAAAAGACAAATGCTGCAAATGCGTTTATGTTCAGAGGAATTAAGGCTCTTTAAACTTTTTTAACATTGACGGAGCGCGATAATAGTATGCTGTGATATATATTTTTTTATCGAAGCTAGCTTTATCAGTTTATATTGTTTATTATGAACATAATATTATATAAACATATAGTTGGTAGAGACCTTTGAGTAAAAAAACATTTAAAACTTACAATGGCTGGTTTAAATAACATAAAAGTATAACAAGTCGAGCATTGTTTGAAATGCTAGGAAACATTCTCAACAGCCCGGCCCATCGCAGACGCTCAGTGAATAGGAAGTTTCAAAACAAGTACAACAACAAAAATTATAAACATTGTTATTGCGGTAGGAATATCATATTTTGGGCAACACATTAATCTCGCGAAACGATTTTCGTTGTGGTTTGTAGGAGGGGACTTGGAACTAAAGGGTTATCATTTATACAGTATATTAATGTTTTTTAATGTGTGGCAGATGTATTCAAAACACGTTATAATAATAAACAAAGAGATGCACTTGAATAATATTATATCTCAGTGTATCGTTTGACACCTGCCTTATAAGACAATATTACCTGACGTGAAAACAGGAGTGTTATGTTGCATGTATTATATTGCCTTATTGAACATGTTATTAAACGGCTCCTAGCCATATTATACTGAATATGTGATTACACGGTTATGAACTATATATTGAACATGTTAGTATATGGAATTAAACAGGTCGAAAATGGCAATATAAGTAAAAATACCACAAATACTGGCAGCTGACCTATTCCTTAACATAATATCAGTGTACTTCGTTGTCCGTAGTCTTAGACCTCAAGCTATCTACACCATTTAAACATTGCCAGCGTCTTCCACCTTCCTATCAACTGACCTTTGGGAATGAAAAAAGTACCATGTAGTCCGTCCTCTGTGATCTCTGTACGCTGCACATTGTCTGCCAGGTACCATCTATTGATGACAGTAGTCGCCAGAGGTCTCTGTGCTAAAAGTGTATTCATATCTTCAGCATGGCCCTCATACACAGCAAGCGATGTCTCAAATGGTGTGGATGCATTAAGTTTGGTTAGTCTCACACCTGGTTTCTGGTCTGGCTCTTGTATCATGCTCCAGAATAAACCCATAGGCTCTACACCTGCAATTGTGAAATAACGATATATTTAACACTCACCCTTATAGCCATGATTTTGACCCTACTGTATTTACAATGCTTTCTTTGGCAACCATGCAACCAGTATACAAATTAAACGTGTATTGATTAATATATACGACTCGGTCACTTGAAACTGTTTTAAATTATCTGAGGGTCAAACAACATTGCACGGTCCTTATCACAGTTTTGAAACATTGGACCAAGAAATGAAAATGGTACATGCATAGAAAATATTTACAAAATACAAAACATATAATAGCCAAGTTTGTAAAGATTTTAAATATAAAAACATAAGCATGTATATGCATATGTTATAGCTACTATATTTATAAGATCTTATGGAAACATCTATAACAATTGGTCAAGCTCGTGGTTTAACAATTTTTGTATACATATATGTATGTAATAGCTACTATGTAAAAGGTCTTATGATAAACACATAACGGCAATTGGTCAAGTTTTATTGACGAATACACAAATGTCTATTATAGCTACTATAAGATCTTATGGGAAATCTATGTGGCAATTGGTCAAACTCAAACAAAGAAACACTTACACGCATGAACTGGGTCAAAATTGACCATGTGTACCTCTTTATTAATTAAAGGGACTGGCCCAGGCTAAAATCATCAATTTTTGACATGGTTGTCAATAATTAGAAATCAGGAATTTCGTCTCTATATCTAGCCTAACTGGTGAATGCGCAGCACAAAAATTATAAAAATTTGCAGTTCTAGTCATGTACATGTTTACATCATATGGTCATATTAAGAACCCGAAATAAAATCACCGATTTTTTGATGATTTTAGCGTGGGCCAGTCCCTTTAACAATGCTAATGTGTATGGAATACTCACACTTGCGACTCATGTATCCCCATACATGGAAATACAACAAATTATTAAGTTAATTTACATTTGTTTTAGTCTTCAGATTATGTTTTGACCATTCTTAGAGCCCTCTAACTCCAGATTTGTCCAGAGTTCTTATTGTACATTTAAGTCTTTTTTTTGTCTTCTTAAATGGTCTTTGCTGAGAAATATGATTGGACGACTGTTTCTGTCTGTTATTTGTGCATGATATGAACGATAATTACATATTTGGGGGATTATCCTTGTCTTGGTCTGTGTAGTTCGGCGATAATAGATGATGTGGATGCCTGGTGTCGTGTCGACAAAACGTCACTGCTCCGATCAGGGATTTTCCCAGGTTTTCATGGTATAGTAATTATCCTTGAACGAAAGAAAATTAAATTGTATGATTTCATTGTGAAGTAGCGATTTTGGGGAGCCTCCGTGACCGAGAAGTAGTGTGCTCGGTCTCATACCGCCAGGGTTTCAATTTCGAATCCTGTGACTGGAGGTCAGTGGCCTAAAACCCCATTCATTTCATTTCATTTGTGGAGCAGGGAGTTTATTGAGACGATATTGAAGGCAGGGTATGGAATATATTGGTAGCCCCAGTACATACTGTCCTACGCAAGTGGGGTCGCCTAATTATTTAAAATAATTATTGTTTTTTAAGAACAAATAAATAACATTCACCACCGTTTTTCGTCATACAAGTAGGTTACCTGTATATAATCCACCCAGTGATTCTGATTGTTCGAGATTGACTTCTCCTGATTGGTCAGCTTCGTACTGAGCCAGCGAATACAAACGTTTATCTCTCTCGGCCAGCCGTGCCAATATAGTCACGTGATGACTAGCTGTGAGGCCAGTCACCCGGATGTTAATCAAGTCATCCACCAGGGGCTCATTGGAACTGACGTGCAGTGTGCAAGACATCGTGTCAATCTAGTGTAATCTAGAACAATAAATAATATGACCTGCCAGTGACATGAATAACAGCAGAAATACATAAACATAATAAATACAGATAATACACAATCAATATCAATATCAATATATAGGTTTCTTGTCACAGAAAAAAAAGAAAACAAGTACAATGTATAATCATCAAATCATAAGCGTGACAAAAAAAACTGACGCCCAGTGGCGCATGCATCCTCAACAATTTGAACAATAATAAATTAGCCGGTTTTGGAGAATCAATTGTGTGCAAAGTGCAAAAAAACATTTAAGCCTATGTTTTACCGATCACTGTAAAAAAAACTATGATAAATTGCAGAAAATAATGACAATATAAAAAATATAAGTCAGAATATACATCAATGATCAATGTTGATTTTATGTTGGGCCAGTGTCGTAGACAATTGACATACATCACTCCACTATTGTCAATCCCACAGCGTAAACACGATAGCTCTACGTCGGCCCAATGTTTTCCTAATGTTGGGCCTATGTCGCAAACAATGGACCAGCGTTAAACCAATAGTGGGTCAGTGTAGCGTGCTGACAGAGACTACATACCAGTAAGAGCGATGACCCAGCGCTGGGTTCATGTTAATCCACAATCTGAGATAATGTCCCAACATCCAACATAACAGTGATTCAATCACTGTGCAAATGCTGCTGGTATCTTTGTCTTACACAAAAGCAAGTCTACAATAACACAGATAAACGACGCAGACGTGATGTTGCTTTTATGCTGGGCCGATATTCTATGAGATGGACCAACTATAGTGCAACACAGGTTGATTGCATGTACTGGTCATAATAATACTAGGCATATATTGCCAACCATATAACCCAGTATAGGGGAGAGATAATTTTGGAAATTTGTCACTCATAGGTGCAAGGAAACCTCGAACTTGACATAGTTTCAGGGTCAGGTGTGGGTCACGAGACACCAGATTTTGAGGCCCTATCAGAACGCAGCAATTACAGAAGAGATTCTCAAAGCACTGTTGCAGGGCCACCTAGCAGTGCTAGTGTTGCCCTGAGAAGGAGGCTGTGGAAATACACACTCGAATGATTTCACCATTGAACATGTTGAATATAAGCTAATTCTGCGACAGAATCACGGGAATCAGCAATAACAGTAACATGCTTTACATCAGCAAAAGATTTTTGTTCAGATATATTCCGAATGATAAACATGACAAATGTTTATATGCAGTAATATTTTTTCCCCTTATCTTAGTTTTCTTTTCCAGTATCTACGCTTGCACAGATCGTAACCTGCCAGCAAAAATACTAGACAATGAACCAATGCTGGGGGTAAGTCCAGACCAGCATTACACACGTTGGCCTAGCATTGCTCTGTAATATTGGGTCAACGTTTCGTGTTCACTGGGCGCACATGTTTGTTAACAATAAATATGCATACTTGTTTATGCGGGCGCATCAAACCCCGAAGTACCAAAGGGAAGAAGACAATTAAAAAGTATACTGGTAACTCACCACCAAATTATAGGGTAAAAAATGGAAGTAACCGCCGTCAATACTTATTTTTCTGATTTTTATTATGTTAAATATGTATTGTTAGGCCTGGCGGTGGGCCAGGAGCCTATAGAGTTTATTTTGCCTTAGTTTGTGTCCTACTTAGGGGAAAGAGGAGTGCTGTGTGTGGGAATTGGTTGACATTTCTGTACACCAGTCCTTATGACCATGTCGAATATAACGTTTGAGGTCCCTAGGCTGAATACTTTCTTCTTTGAAAAGTGTTCAAAAAAAAATATTCACGATTAAATGTAGTGATTAGAGCATTAAATATAGTGATTAAAGCTTAACCCTTGAAGTGCTGAAATAATTTGTAAAAAACATCGCAACCAAATAGTTTTTTTTTCAATTTGAAATCATCATAAATGTCTTAGTCAGCTCTTTCTGATTCATTTGATTACCTGTGTTATGTGTCCACGGCCATTAGAAATATTTTCACTCTTACATCGCGGGGATCGACTTTAGTCGTCAGAATCTGACGTCTACAGACGTCAGATTCTGAAGACTAAAGTTGATCCCCGCGCTGTAAGGGTTAAAGGATTTTGATTGGATAAATGTTGGCCCAGCGTCGCAGACGGTGGCCCAATACAACATTACATCAGCAATAAGTCAATGTATCGTGTTGTCTAGTGTTTCTGGCGCCGGGATGAAAAGTGTCACCCGCATAACAATGCAGCATTCAGGAAACACGGTGCAATCACCCAATGCTGTTTAATTTCATTGTCGGGCCAGCGTCGAAAACTGTGAGTCAACATTAAAACAGAATTGGGTGAATGCCACGTGTTTGCACAAAGTATGCAGGAGACCTAGTGATGGATTAGTGTTGGGCCAGCGCAGTAGACGATTGACTGACATTGAACCAGCAATGGGCAGCGACGCGGGCCCAACATTGAAACGGAATTTGGTGCGTAGGCCTACATCCTCTGTTCGAGGTACATCATAGGCAAGTATTGAATGATTGTTGGCCAGCACTGGCGATGGTGGTGGAAGGAATACACTTTGAAGATATATTTAGACTTGTCTTCTTGGTTCTTTCCTTAATTATATCCTGGACTTTTAGGATTCTGGCCCATGAAGAGGATCAATACACAATTATGTTCAGAAAATATTGGGCCGAATTTTGTCTATAGCACTAAAACAGACTAAGGCTGGGCCTCGGAGTTCGGGAACTCCTGTTCTAGTTTTTAACAGGATCAATGTGATAATTACTAATCGTAATATGATAAAATAATACTTGATAGATGGTGAAAGCATTAGTTCCAACCCTCAACACCGGGGGACAGCACTAAGAGCGATTTCCCATTTCCGGGAGAGTCTTATTGTACATGATCTTTGGTAGCGTGGTTGACTTTGAACTTGGAGTGCTGGGTTCGAATTCCGCTGCAGCCGATGTCAACGCAAATACAACCAATTAGCGCCGCTTAAAAAACCGTAGGCCCCCTATAACAATTAACTGTTTAACCGCCGGTGCCGCAAATATTTGGGTTTTCTTTTTTTATTAGCACACTAAGTACCACATTTTAAATATGTTAAAGATAAAATGTGACATTAACCAGCAAGATTTAAAAAGAGTTGACCTCCATTTTGTCAAATCTGAATAATTTTCACTCGCTTGAAGTTGTGGATCGCGTCAGCGAGACACAACTTCAAGTGGGTGAAAATTCAAATTAAATAATTTGGCGGTTAAAGGGTTAAATAAATACAATTACCAATATGTCAAAGCTGACATGTAAACATTCAATAAAAACCTTTAAAAAAACATGTTGTTACAGCTTCCTCTTCGCCGATTCTATGTACATGGGCTATTCTATTGGAGGAGCGGTGCATACATTGAGTATAATAAATAATTGAGTATAATAAATCAGGCCGTGAACTAGGGCCTACGTGGACTAGTCAAACAACATCACCAGGCGGGTAAGAACAACAGGGGGTTTTAGCTACTATATATATAAGCTTGTCTTTTTAATTCTTTGAAATCTGTCACATTCGGCTAGGCCTTCATATTTATAGTCGACGGGCGGTCCCCGATTTTTTTAACCATACAGTGAACACGATACTATTCGCCCATTCTTGAGTCGATGCCCACACCAATATAATGATATTGTGTGACTAACATTTTCCATACAAAACAGGAATAACAACACAAAAATCTTCCCCTTGGAGTTAGAAGGTGGTAAACTGGCACTTTACAAAGTTGAAGTTTAGCACCTTTCAACTCCAAGGGGACTACATATTGTTTCTACGCTGTCGCCGTTTACAACGTTGTCTCGAATTGTACAACCGTTTTGGGCCAACAGATTCAGACTCAGATTCGTTTATTGGAACGCAATTCAAAATTAAAATTTCAGCATCCCTTTAACAAGATGATTCAAAAAACGTATTACGACCAACAGACCCGTATTAAGACGCTTGAGGTCGCTAGCAATATTATCTTACCGAAGTTGAGTCTTTACAGCATAAAAATTGTTTCCATGTCCTGTACCTGGATATCCTTATGAAATCCTAATCAGTGAGATTGTATTGTATAGCCGAAATGTGCTGTTTCAAAATATGTATCGGATGCATAATTGAATAGGGGCCTATGAACTGGGGTAAAATAATACAATAAATGAGTGATGTAGGAAGGATTTGTTTATGGTCAGCTGAACAATCTGGCAGATAAAAACATCCCCTCCCCAAGCGGGGATTAATTACGAGTGACTAGTGGTATTGTATACAGTGATACATACACTGTACATTATAGATAAGTGGAGATAAACTCTGAGATAACCTGATACTACTTATTAACCCAGTGTCACCCATTAAGGGTAGAAGTCTGAACTACATGTATCATAAATTATCTGAATAATTTATCCCAGCCTTTTAAAATTCTGATCTGAACATAATGCTTTTACATTTAAAGGGACTCCGTAGGAGAATAAGAATTTGAAATATTTATATAATTATACAATAATTATTTAGTATAAACTTGAATCCATTTTAATTATCTTGACCCCAAAAGTATATTATAGCCCCCCCCCCCCTAATTATAATATAAATATGGGCTTAACTAACTAAGTTGATTTAAAATAACCTTTCTTGCATTTGTTTTTAGACAGCCAAAAACGCAATCTATAATCAATATTATACACATTCATATATAGCGATCGGATATCCTTGTTTGGGCTGATGTTCTCTTTTGATTATGCTTGGTTAGCACCGCTATATTCACATAAGGGAAGATCTGGAGCTCTTACTCATGAAAGTTTTTTCGTGGAATGATAAATACAAAATGGCAGCCATTATATCACCGAAGTCAGCATATCTTCGACAATAATTGGGCTAGAGATTTGATTATTTCCTTAAACCATACTATTATAATGTTTTTGTTAGGCCCTAAGGGATACAGTAAAACAAATGATACCATCCTTCGCCTTTATTATAATGCCTAAAAATTAATGCTACGCTAACCCTTTCTTTCTCAATTCCTAATCAATTACATAACGGCCATTATACAAATATTGGCGAAAATGTGTGGCATTGCTGCAGTCACGTGAACATTAGACCTGGAGCCAGATCTAGCCCTCGTACTCACAAAAGCTAAGAAATTTTCACTGCGATATTTATTTAGCTTGACCCTTTTCTGCCAAACAGGACGCTTTGAGCCCTAGGTCCTATTTTACCACTATTTAGAATGACACTATAATAAAATTGACAACAATTCGAAAAATTGTTCAAAATAGTAGTATTTTTATTTATTTTCACTATTGTTTTAGTCATAGCCCTCTATTTTTAAACTAAACTATTTTTTTGATTTGTTGTCAATTTTATTCTAGTGTCCTTCTAAAAAAATGGTGAAAAAGGCCCAAGGGCTTAAAACGTCCATCGCAGTGAAAAAGTCTTAGCTTTTATGAGTACGATGGCCAAGTCTTGCTCCCGGCCTACATGAATGAGAGTCTGGGAGCCAATTGTCAAAAAGCTGCTTGTCTTCGAGCTCGCTTGACCCAACAAGTGGCAAAGGTCTGATATGTGCATAATGTCGTGGATATATCACTGAAACATTATCAGGGTGGGTGTAGAAATATCCCATGGCAACACCGTTCTTAAAATGAGGGATGTTCCAGGGTACCCTCAATCCCCAAAGATTGTGCCTTTATAACCCCGGGTTATTAAAAATCCAAACCACAATATTTTTTTGTTATGAACAATTTTTAAATTACGATTCTATTTATCCTTTATTGAAATTATGATGACAACATAAATACACCCTTAGAGAAAAATTAACACAGTTCGTGGAATGTAATTTTCCCGTTCCCCTTACATTTCTATGATGATGATCATGCTAATGTCTGTTGACTTCAGTTGGTACATCGGCCATCAGATAACACTATATCTAATTGTGTATCTTGTTGTGTAAAGGACATATTAGGTCAAAAGAGGGGTACTCTCACAAGTTACATTTTTCGACGACCCCTATAATACCATAATCCTCCTTGTTATGGATATTACCAAGCTTAATACCACTCTGGCCACATTTTGTCATTGGATATATTCAAGATGACAGATGTGAATTTTGATTTTTTTCACTAAACGTAAACCTACCCTTAGATCTCTGAAAGTCAATATTTGAACAAAAAACACCGCTCGTAGTATGTAACTTTGTCCGTTTCCTTTGTATTTGTATAATTATTATCATGCTAATGTTGGTTGACCTCATTTAATAAGTCCGTCATCTGATATCACTAGAATATTAGAAGAAAACTGAAGGATTTGATGGGGTACTCTCATTAGCTACATTTTGTCGACCCCTTGTAATAACAACATTATCAATGTTATGGTTATAGCGCTGAAAGTCGATATTAAAAAAAGTAACACAATTCGTGGTCATTTGTATGATTATGAGCATGCTAATGTCTACTGACATCATTAGATTACATGAAGAATTTATGAGGTCAAAAGTCCGGATAGTAGTAGTAGTAAATTATTAATTACCGTCAGTTTTCAGCACAAAATAATGTTCATTCAGGTGAAATTGTAATACGATGAAACGATAACCTGTCACCTTGTGAGTGTATAAAATTAAAAGTCAGGATGGGGTATTCTCCTATTAGCTACTTTGAATATGTATCAGTATAGCATAGGAGTTAGTTTTTAAGATCAACGGTGTAACCATAGTG